>QLYP01000388.1:25026-53710 GCA_016647725.1 Nasonia giraulti
TTTTTTTTTTTTTTTTTGAGGGGGGAAAGCGCTTGATCGCCGACCTGGTTTTACCCAGAGTGTGAGACTCCCGCCTACGTTCGGACTACCTACTAAACCCACCTCCTCAGTGCAGACCCACCAGCTGCGCTGCACAGCAACCGCTGCAGACCGGAACCGACGAGAGTCCACCGAGGAGACCCCTCATTCCCTGACCTTGAAACCACCCCGGCACTGACCTTGAGGAATACTTCGGGGTGGGGTCAGCCGTTTACCTTTACGGCACACTTCTGTTTCGGCCTCTTTTTATTGGAGGTCAGCCCACTTGTGCCGAAGTATTTTTTCGAGACAACGGGCCATCATTTCCCAAGTTTCTCTGCGAGCCAGCATATGGGGGATGATGTCGTCCTCTTGATTGTGGCTTCTTTCACCAGCACCGCTTTAACCGCTTCTTGAAGTTCCTGCATTTTCACTTCTTTGGTGCGTCGTAGCTCCAAAAGAAGATCTCCTGCCACCGTTTTGCGTATCTTATTTACATTGTTACCAAGCACCATCAGATTAGGTCCGCTTTTATTTTTCTCAACATATGAGCGTACGAGTTTCCTTCAGCAGCTTTTATAACAAGTGCATCAGGCCTGGTGAGTTTCTCTCCTGGTTTTCTAGAGCCATTTTTGTTCTTGGTACCAGTGTTTTCGCGTATCTCCTCTTTCCTTTTCTTTTTTTCTTGTTCTCCTTTCTGGAAATAACCTCCTGCCAGGATGTGTCTGCCTTTCCTTCCGGAGACACCTGTGATTGGATTTTCGATGCAACTTCCACAGAGGCTACTTTCTTATTTTTCCTTGTTCTTTCAGCGTAGTTTTTTTGTCGCTCTTCTACCTGGCTTGATGACATTGACTTAAGCTTATTTAGCGTTCTTGACGTCACCGCGTTTGATGCTTCTATCGTCTGTGATACCTTGTCCTCTCTCTGAATATGCTGCTGGTTCGGTGACATTTCTGCTTTCTTAGCATCAATCCAAGGCTCTCCTTAGTCTTTTCCAGCGCCACTTGTCCTCTTTCAAGCCGCTTAACTTCGATCAAAATCGTCGATAGATCGCTTCTAATAGTCTTATGGATGCGTTTGACACAACATTATCCATACAATCCAGCCTGTCTCGGATCTTCTCCCATATGCTTTCTCGTTCTCGCTCAGCATCCCGGATTGTATTCTAACTTTTCATACCATTTTTTGCATTAGAACTTGATAAAACGCAATAACATCGATATAAGTCGATAAAATTCTGTATGAAAAAATTCAATAGAAATAGATGGAAGTTCAAAAAGATTGAGTCTATAGCTTTTAATTGTGATTTTTCATATAGTATTTTATCGACTTCTAATGTAAAAATGGTATTAAAAGTTAGACTCAAAGTCGATAAAAAAATCCTATTGATTTCTATCAACTTCTATTAACTTTCTTTTAGCAGGGTTATGTATTAAAAACTGTCTTATACATTAGCAGGCAGATTATACTGTATATTGAAACAATATTTTATTTATAAGATCTATAAATTTAGTTGGAGGAAGCTACGTGCTAATGAATTGGCAGCCAATTTTTTTTTTCGTATGAACTAGTTCATTCAGAAAACTAAATAGCTTTACAGTATTTATTATTATCGTGTTACTTGTAAGAATGAATTGTCATTTGTTGTAAAAATAAGTTGTGTTCAATAAAAAAGTAAATCAATAGTGAGTTCATTTATTCACCTTCCTCACATATAAAAATCACAAACCTCAAATCATGCTCTTGATTACAGTATAACTTAAAAATATGAAGTTTATATTTAGATTAGATTGAAAAAAGAATTACAAAATTTTGCAGTAGTTTATAGTTTTTCTTAACTTTTTATTATGCTTTACGTAGAAATTCAAATAGATGCACTCATTGATTACAATTTGAGAGTCGATGATTCATTATTATGTACAATCAACTTACAAGGCTCTCAAAGCATCGAATTTGTTAATAACAAAAAAAAAAAAGAAAATGAATGTCAGCTGTTCATTAATATTGACCTTATTTTTGCATGTAGTTTAATTACGACTGTCTTTGCTGGTGAAGTTGCCACATTTTTTAAAAGGGAATAACATCATTTCTCTAAAAGCATATTTAGCTTTCTAAGTTATCCAGTTCAGTTTTACTGCTTTTTAAATAACACTCAAAAGCTTGCTTGCTGATTTTCTATTTTTAACATACGCATCTCTCTGACATCTTTACTGCATTGTTCTTTAAGAAACAACGCTTTGCTAACAATCTTCTTGAAACAACCTAAAGATACCAAGTGTATATTTAAAAGTTTTTTATATTTTACCTAAATATAATTATTATTATTCTAACTTGTAAACTGACAGGTATGTGTATTTTTTGAATTTGCGCTTAAATATACACATAGTTTTGATTGATTGTTCTAACATAATTTTACAGATGTATATGCAAAAAATTAGTCGTCTAGGTGTAATAGTTTTTAAATGAGAGCAAAAACCTTTTTTATAACAGTCATCACACGTATTGTCTGCAGTTTCTTAAATTATTGTTTTGGTATATAATATGAAAACTATTATACTTATAGGACTAATGTTCAAAACGTATAACTGTCTTAAGAAGTTATAACAGTATGCACATGCACGACGTTTTGCAAACATAATCCGATGTCTTTGAGCCATTTTATTTTAATCTATACATTGGCATCTGGCTTTTCATATGCTATATATATAGGAGTGTGGGTACAAGTAGGAGTAACATTATGGGCCTAGTCGTGCAAAACTATTGATAACCATTTTTCCAATCCATTGTCGTTAGCTAAGCTTTTACAACTAATCAGTTAGGTAAAATTTTTATTATTACTGTTACTTAAACGATCTGTGCACTATGTCCTCCACAGGAATTGTTTCACTAACAATAAGACAATCTCTCATCTTCAAAAAGTTATTTTATTCACGACTGAACTATAATAACCACTTTATTCCCCGAAAAGCGGGGCTAAAGTAGCATTTTATTCCCTTATATTTTTTCTCCCGCAAATTTACTTTATTCCCGCATTTTGCACATCAAAAACTTACTCAAGACTATTCACACTTTTGATTTTCTTTTACTCAATGTTGGAATTAGCCAATAATATGTACGCACAAATACACACAGATATACACAAATACACACAGGTTCACTTTAAATGATTGTTAACCAATAAAGTATTTTATATTATCATACACTCAACGCATATTCCTGATATTTCTAACACTAAATAAGTAAGTAGTTTGTGAATCTTCTTCAAATTTGTTCCATACAAAACTATTTTTTTTGTACTTATTTTTTACTACATTTTGCAAGGTTCTAAACAAGTTTACCATCTTTTGTGATTTTCAATAATCTCTTTAAAGATATAAAATACTTTTCTCATTCAGTATTTACAAAGTATGTGCAAAAAAAATTGGTAGTTTATAAACTTACATGAGTTTTTTCCTACGAAATTATCCATCATCTCAGCTTTATGTAACGCTGTTCTATTATCATATTCATGTTTTGGTGATGCCCCTGTATTTAGAAGAAGCTTACAAGCTTCATAAAAACCATAGTTAACGGACTCTTGCTAAAAAAATCATTAATGACTTATTATTTATGATGAAGAATATAAGTAAAACAAAAGTATTACAAAAATACTGACCAATGGTGTCCATCCAGCATTATCTTTGGCATTTGTGTTTGCCGCAGCTTTTAAAAGTATTTAGACACGTTAAATATAATTCAGTTTTTTCTTTTTTATTCTTTTTATTAACATTTTTTAGTAGACTTTGAGTATACTATCAGTTATTTTTTTTTATTCGAACTTTTGCTAAAGGTAGACTCACATATCCAGAGATGCTCCTTTATTGATTTTCAAGCTTTTATATTTCTTGGCCTCTTATTTAAAATATTTTTGCTGTTTGTTATTTCTAATTGTTTGCCAGTATCAGGAATTTTACTGTCGGAAGACAATGATCATTTTCTATAAATGATAATTTGTTTTTATATATTGAATTCATTATTTAGATAATACAGTCATATTTAATAAAGCTAAGACTCACATAAATCCTACTGATTCAGAAATAACGTTTAAATTTATTAGCAAATTGTTAAGTTCAGAATCAGAATAAATGTCAGATACATCTCCTGGTATGTTGCATTCCATACAATTAGTATTACTACCGATAAACCTACCACAAGCAAAATGTCCACCATTCAAAAATTGTTTAGGATTACAGAGTTCTTCATTGCTATAACGATAATACTGATAATTAGGATTCGTTCTCTGGTGCAGATTATGCGTTTAATAAAAATAATAAATAACTAACGCGATTCACCTCGCTCCTAACGTCGCTCGGTTAAAAAATATATAGTATATAATAGTGATAAAATTTAAGTTTTGTTATGGTCTTTCTTCCTGATGTCGTTTCCTAATAGGGGTAAAAGTAAAAATTTTAAATAATAAATATTTAAAACACAAAAAGTACGCATTGATTTATAATGGAAGGTAAAATTTTGAAACCTAAAATATAAAACATCGCTAAAAGCGAAACGCTTTGCTTTTCACATAAGGCACTCGCTGATATTTAAAGGTTTGCTGATGAGCACACATACATGCACACACATAGACACACGTACACACACAAGGTATGCAGATATTAAAATATTATTGATAAATTCATTAAACTGTAATGGGGTAAGACTTGATGATGATGATTGACGATGAGAGGAGACATCGTCTTTTTTTTTCTTGTTTTGATTACCGTTTGTGTTACCGGATAGTATTTTCAATATACTGACCATGTTTTATAAAAGAATTTCGTATTCTTATGTAAGAGATCAATTTTTCAGATTCATCAATGGCACAATCTAAATAAAACTACTCAGGTTGATTTGAATACTTATATTGATCAGCTGCAGCAAAAAATAATGTTAAATTTTAATGACAATTGATTTGTGTATAAAAGATTTTAAGTATTGTAATGATAATAACATATAAAATTTATAAGTTAATGATACGATTGGATTAATCAACGAGACATTTTTTGTAATAACATTATTCCAGCTAAAAAACAGACTAAACTATTCCTGATAAATGGTGCAATATAGGATAATACATAGTAGTTCAGTATTTATCGTTTCTGTTCCTTTTTGCGTGTAATGAGCCTAATCTTCCGTCACGACAGTGGCGACACTTCCATCTGTCTAGCAGCCACGGTTATGCCGAAGCCGAAATAGCAGAACAACATTGCAGGAGCCATATGACAGTCCTGCCATCTACAACATGTCGTATAACTTATGACGGTTTAAGTCGCGTTGTTGCGCCCTATAGTTTTTGACTTGTTGAACGATGACAGCGTCACTGTGTGCTCTCTCTTAAATAGATGTGTTCTTATCTGAATAGTTCTTATTTCTGTTAATAAGGTTAAATAAGATATATATTTATGGAGCAAATATAATTATGTGCGTTAAAAGTGTAAGCTAATGTATTTTAGCAAATTAATAATTTTTAGATTTTCCGTAAAAGCCATGAAGTCATGCTAGCAAATTGTATAAGGAGTGAAGTTGCCTTTGATTACTAATAGTGTTATTCTAGTTATATTTGTGGGAAGAGGACGTCTAGGCTAGGCCAGAGATTGAACACTCTTCTCCTGAACAATAACTTTATTCTCTCCTCTCTCTCTCTCTCCAGCTCAACCGACTTGTACCGTGGTCTGCGGAACTCTGCCCGGCGTCGGCGCTCGCTCGCAGCATGGCTGTTCTCTCTCTCTCTCTCTCTCTCTCTCTCTCCGCAGTCGGGAGGTGCTGCCACCTAACGTGGGGCACCTACATATTTATGTAGTTTATGATTCGAATTGTTTGTCCAATTTTAATATTGAAGTTTACATTCCATATTTAGTTAGTCTTTTCGATTTTAGTTTATTTTGGCTTTTCAGTTTTAAATTGTCGTATTGCAGAGATTGTTTAATCTTTTTCGAATTTTAATTTTTCAAAATTTTTGCCGCCAAGTTAAATTGATTATTCAATCACTGATTATCATGAAAATAAAGACGATAAAATTTTAGTGAACCAATCGAAAAATATGATGTCTCATTTTTATCTAGTGAGCAACGTGAAATTTTTATATTATCAAAAAAGTTATCTATGCATATAGATATTTATTACTAGCGAGAACATTGACGTGATTTTGTTAGGTATTAAAATTTTATAATTTTCTACATCAATTCGTCACCGTCAATGTGACATTTGTTTGAAACAGAAGTTAAAAAAATTTATGCTGCAATTTATTTAAACCAATTAACCAGTGCAGAGACACCTGGTGAAAATGAAAATAAAAAGAAGACTAGAAAAATTGACTTTCACAAAAGTAAAAAGTTAAGCGAGTTTAATATATTCCGCAACGAAATTACAGATAAAAATGAACTGAGATCAATCAAACAAAGTCAAGATTATTATATTTAATCATGATAAAGCAAACAAATTGTTTTGTTTAATCAAGGGCTTCGTAACTAAGCCCTTGATAATAGCAAGATACTTACTACGTAACTTGCTATAACCGTTTCATTTTGTTTTCTGGTGAACTAAAATTTTCTTTTTATTTATTAGAACGTGATACACACACCATAAGTACAATAAAAAGGACATAGCAAGTTACGTATTAAGTATCTTGACAGTTGTTCCTAATGGATCATCATATAAATTAACTTTAAGTTAAGTAAGCCTGTGACTGAAAAAAATAATTTTTTTGCTTTATGTCTGCTAAAAAAAGTTAATAATAATAATCTTTATTTCGGCCTCTTGGCCCAGAAATGGACTTGGCTAGTTACATGAGAAAAAAATATAATTTTCATTCATACCTCGTAATCATACACATACCTCTTACATATTATCTTTTTCTATTTATCTATTTTACTACTGGTATTTCACTTAACAGGTGTGTGTCTGAACTTTGTCTTTGCTCACTTTTTTTTTTACATTTTTACATTTTTTACGTTTTTACAATTTTTACATTTTGCTTTTTTGATTTATTTACATATTTACACTATATAATCTACATTTTTACATTTGTACATATGCGCACAGTTAAAGTCATAAATATCCTTTATACAATCTAGTTGACGCATTCTACAGTACCTGCAATTTATACTTAATGAATGTTATTTATCCTATATGCATATAAATTTTTTTCTAAACCTGGATATACTACACACTCATACAGAACATACCGCCACACCGAAGCGTCTCCGTGAATTTTAGACCGTAATACAATTTAAATTTTTTATTTTTTTTTTATAATTTGAAGAAACTCGCTTTACTATACCTAATCTTTTTCTGTTTTTTCTTTTATCGCCTTTACAATATTTTCAATCGTATTTACAATTTTTATATTACCTTCTCCCTGAAATAATAAATTTAATCTTTCGTATTTTTCCCCCGGTAAGTTTTCTGTCCATTCAATAGTTTTTAATAAAAAATTGATAGAAATCAATAAGATTTTTTTTCGACTTTGAGTCTAACTTTTAATACCATTTTTCTCAGTCTCTGTAACTGTATTCGTTGTTCGGTAGACGCGTCCAGGATAGTCATAGCACAGTAGTCGATGTGCGGTTGTATAAGTGTCTCAACTAGCCTTCTGCGAAGAGTCTCAGTGGTGCAGCCCCTGATAAACCGCAGGCTATACAGGGCTTTGTTGACTTTTTTCGTGATAACATCCACCTGCGGTCTCCAAGTAAGTTTGTTATCCAGTACAACACCGAGACTCACGACCGTCTCACTGAATGGGACGATCACTCCGCCCGGCAACGGAACCCCAGTCATGTTCCATCATTTAATATCATTAACGTTCTTCATGGACCCGAAAAATATAGACTTAGTTTTGCCGGAGTTAAGTCGCAGACCGGAGCTCTCCGCCCAGCCAGAAACCAGCCGTGCCGCTTCAGCCAGTCGAGCCACGCCGTCCAGGAAGTTATCTTTGTTGGTATGTAGATAGATCTGGAGGTCATCCGCGTAAAAAAGATGTTTAATTGCGTTGCCGTCGAGTATATTTTGCAGGTCGTTGACATAGAGGCTGAACAGCAAGGGTCCCAGGACAGAACCCTGTGGAACTCCCAGATTGGTATCAAGCCACTCTGAAGTTCCGTTTTTATTCGAAATCACCATCTGAGATCGTCCCTGTAAATATGATTTAATCCACAGGAGAGCCGCCCTAGAGAACCCCAGCTGTCTCAGCTTAGATAGTAATTTGGAAGGTGAGATGGTGTCAAAGGCCTTGCTGAAGTCAAACAGCAGCATAAGCGTCACCTTCTTTTTGTCAATAGCCATGCGTACGTCGTCGGTCACTTTTAATAACGCAGTCTGCGTACTGTGGTGTTTTCTGAAACCGGCCTGGAAGGGGTCGAGAGAGAGAGAGAGAGAGAGAGAGAGAGAGAGAGAGAGCAAGCGAGCAGCGACGATGGAGAGGTGTGCGGAGGCAGTGAACCTTCAGAGAGTGTGAATGCGCAGCAATAAAGGAGTTGTAATAGAATCGAACGAGTTATGATTTTCCTTTATTTACACACTGCTGTAACCCAAATAGTGGAATCCCCGCGAAACCACCTCGGAGATCTTTCTTAATAAAATAATAGTGTCGAGGCTTCGGGACGGGGCTGAGCCGCGAGAGACCAGAGTTGGCGGGGCCTTGGTTTCTAGACGATTTGCCGCAGGAAGCAATCCAAGGCCTATCACTTATGTCAGCCGGAGGGTCTGTAGAGAGGAATACGGGGCAGAATGACGGGTCGGATATCTCGTCGGAGGTAGACACGGTGCGAAGCGAGACAAGGATGCAGCATCAAGTTTTTGCAGACGTGCACGCAGTTTGATCGGACACAGTAGTCAATCTAGCAAGGCACGGACCGGTGAATGTTCCGGTTACAACGGCTCCGACGACGAGCGTAATAACCACACAAGCGTGGATTACCGGAATGGGAATTTCTACGGTCGCGGGGCAAGAAATTGGGCCGCCTGGAGGGCTTCGCTTAACGGGTTGCCGCCAGTTGCTGTGCGGAAAACGCTCTTGAGATTCCGCGGGCCGGAGACCGAGTCCACGTACTACGCGGCGCAGATGGTACGAGATGGTGTCCTTCTGAGGGTGCCAGATTTGCGAGACGAGCGGCTCAACGTAAGAGCCGTCGTAGCGCCGCGAATGCAAACGCCGAGAGCACAAGCGCTCTGAGTGCAGGCGCCGAGAGAACAGCTGACGAGGTCTCCTGAGAGTCAGAGAGATAGTGGCGCGCGAGATACAACTCCTGTAGTCTCAGCGACAGCAAGAGCGAATAAGCTTAATGAGACGTTCTGTTATATGCTAGCCAGAGGTTCGCCGATGGGGCAACGGGGAGTAAACCGCGTACACGTCAGTCAGAGCTTGCGGGGCAGCAGCAGATTAGGCGATTCGCGTGACGAGAGAGAGTCGTATGAGAGTGAGGTTAGGGTTATCAATACGCAGTGAAGGCGTAAGCGGGCGCAAGAGAGTTGCGCGCGCATTGACTCGCGAGCTCGCCGAACAGCTGACCGTCTTCTGTACTATTCGACAGACGAGGACAAGCAGCTGACCTACACGTTCGGTGCGATGGGTGAAGGAGAATTGCGAGCGGATCGCCGTGCTTCTCGAGTGGATGAGACTATTAAAAGGAGTGAGCCGTCACGAAAAGGGACGCCGACGGTGCTCGAGTAGGATGATTATTTGCCACGCCATTATTCGGAGAGTGAGAGCGAGTCGTTTCGTAGCCGCGGGAGTGCGCGTGAGGTGAGGTAACCGATCGAGCGAGTATTTAAGCCGGAGTACCGAGAGGATAGCCAAGATAGGCGGGAGAGAGCAAACCCGTCGCGGCTCGGAAATCTCCCACGCGGCGTTGTTGGCCACGATTCCGTGTTGCCTGACAAAGAAGGCTTCGAGGTGGTATAGGACAGCGCGCGCGAAAATTTTCTCGTGGCCGGAATTATGTAGGAAATTTAGGAATCACTTCATGAAATTCTATGACCGCGAGGATCTAATGGACGATTTGCAGCGCCAGACGCAAGCGAAGGGGGAGAAAATCACGAATTATTTAGCTAACTTTAAGTATATGATTTCGCGATTTCGTCATCCACCGTCAGAGCGTGAGCAGGTTGAGCTGGCTTATCGCAAACTCCATACGAAGTACCACGAAGCGATCAGGGATAATGTAATCGAAACTCTCGCTGATATCGAGAGGTACGGCTGGATTTACGAGAGGAAGAAGGATTTGGACTTGCGATACCTTTCGCCGCCAGCGGCTGAGAAGATGCGAGTGCCTGGCGCGACATATACGGGCCCGAGAAAACCTAAGGTAGCCGCAGTCCAGAAGGATAAAGAGAGAGTTGCTGGGGTTGAAAGCGTTGCTGGAGGAAAGAAGAGTGGCAAGAAAAAGGGGAAAAATAAGGCTGGAGATAAGAGAGACGCGTAGGCGTCGCCACATGATGTATCAGCTGAGTCTGAAGGCGCGCCGACGCTGTCGCCTCTCTCATATGCCGACGCAGTTCAGTACTCGGCGAAAGGCGGAGTGTCGCGCGCTAATCAAGCTAACCCGCAGCAAGCCGTAAATCAGTCGCAGCATAGCAATAACGCGCCAAATAAGGGCTCTAATGCGAAAGAGAAGGCGGTAGCTAGCGGAGGTACGGTTGGCGCGGGCGGAGAGGCCAGGAACGAGTATTTCTTGAACGCGAGCAGTGCGAACAAACCGAACGGGGCGGGCGGATTTTCGAGTGCGCGAAATAGCGAATTTTCGGGGGCGTGTTACACCTACCAGTGAGTAGGTCATCGCGCGTCAGAGTGCCTAGAGGTAGCCTGCTTCGCGTCCCAGATGAAGGGAAATGTGAGCCGTCAATGTGCGAATAAGCAGGCGCAGGGGACGTTCGTATAGAATAACTCCTATTCGAGAGACCAATGCCAGGGTGTAACAGGCCCGGGGTAACGGTTAGGACTAGCCCCTTGTGCGCTCCTTTATTCGAAAATTTGGGAAATGCGAAGAGCGGGGCACGAAGTTAAATCCTGTATCCCGCAATTCGATCGCGTTTACATGCGAGCGAGAGCGGAAAGGTAGCGAGAGTAGTGTAGCCGGAGAAGAGCATTGGGTAGTCACGAGTGAAAGTGATGTAGAGTCGAGGGAGTCGGACTATGTCGCGAAAATACACCCGCAACAAGTCTGCTGGGGAGTGTTGGGCAAGACAATAAAGTACCGTGACGAGAAAGCTGTATGCCAGACTCCTGCAGAAAGAGCGTTGCTGGGAAGCGCAGGAGAAGTCTGCGGCTGAGCTTCAACAGAGCTTGAAGCAGCGCGGGTTGGGACAGTTAAAAGGGAGTGAAGCGTTCGGCCGTTCGATGCCGTGGGTGAACGACTTGCCCGCGTAGAACGAAGATGAGTTTTCGCGCCGTGCTTTAGAGGCCGTACAATCTCGCGCCACGAAAAGAAAAGAGGTGACCTTTGAGGAGAATTCAAAAGATTCCTCAGACGGTGATGAGGCGGCCAGATACGCGAAGCTGGGAGAAATTGTGCGAGTAATCGAGTTAATCGAGGAAAGAGAGGTTCCTGCGGAGCTTGCGCGAGCTAAGCAGGGCCTAGCCGTAAAAAATGAGATTGTTGGGGCGATTCCAGTTGAGAAGAAAACGGAGTCAGCCAAATCAGCTGATGAGCCGTTTTCCGAGCTCCTTGAGAAGGAGCAGACAATTGCCGGAGAACTTGAAAGAGAGGTAGACGAGAGCGAAGTAGTAGTAGCAGGATTGACAGCTGACAATTGAAATTACGTGTTTGTCAGTCTCGGAGGCAAAAGAATTCTAGCGTTACTTGATCCAGGAGCGACGCTCTCGATGATCTCTCCGAAAGTAGCGGAGTACTGTTGAGGTGACTATTCAGGTCGTCTGATGTCGATTGATATGCGGGTTCGAACTGCGACCGGGAAATTAAGCAAAGTGCAAGGGGTGTTGCGTATAAAGGTAGATGTCGATCAGAATGTGAGGGAAATTGATTTCAAGGTAGTGCCAGATTTAGATCACGCCGTTATTTTAGGGATGGATTTCTGCGAAAAATACGACGTGGACACGAGGCACGGCCGGAAGCTGTGGAGAGTCTGCGAAAGGCCGTGGCACGCGTTCGCGTCGGCGACTAAAAATAAGGAGACGTTAGATTTCGCAGAGTGTGCGGGTATTTCTGCCGTCGAACCTGATCAGCGCGAGGAGATTCAAAGAGTCGTTGATAGGGTTTTAGCGAATCAGCCGGAAGGCGCGGGTCTGACGTGGATGGCAGAGTATCATATCGTCGTCACTGATTCGCGGCCGATTCGGCATCGCTGGAGACGGCGCTTGCCGAAAACCATGCAATTAATGGTCGAGGAAGTAGAGATATTATTTTTCGAGGGTTTTATAGAGAGATCTGCGGGCGATTACACTGACGCGCCAGTCATGGTTTGGAAGGCCGACGGTACGTTCCGGTTTTGCCTAGATTTTCGCGATCTGAACAAGATTACGCGAAGAGATGCGTTTCCAATGAAGAGCATGGATTCGATATTAGACCGTCTTCGAAGGGCGCATTACTTATCGAAGATTGATTCACGTTAGGCGTATTATCAAATGTCGCTCGCCAAGGAAAGCCGGAAGTATACGGCGTTTGCGATGCCAGGCTCGGGGCTGTGGCAATTCACGTGGATGCCATTCAGTTTGGTCAACGCGCTGATGACGCTGCAGCGATTGCTCGACGCGCTATTCGGACCGGAATACGAGCCGCGCGTGTTCAGTTATTTCGACGACTTAGTGATCGACCTAGTGATCGCTACTGAGACGTTTGAGGAGCACGTAGAGTGGATCGAGAGGGTATTTAGTAAGTTGAAAGAGGCGGGGTTAGATGATTTTTATAACAAGACACCGAAAACAACCTGAACCTTCTTATCGGCTACCCTGGCAAGCTAGTTACTGTTACTGCTTCGGAACGCAGAACTATAAACTTTTAATTTAATAAGGCGCCGTAGTAATATTTTTTTTTGTATGTAACACCGCAATAATAACTTAAAATGCTCAATACTTGGACACTCGAATATTTGTTATTGTGATAAAATAAATAACGTAACCTCAAAAACTAAACTGGATCAGCATTGTAAACATCATTATTAATAGTATACAAATGATTTTAATAACATTTTAACAAAAACCAATTCTCAAGAATGATTTGAAAGACTGCTCTCGAGTCCCATAGGAGCAATTTTTTTCGGTATTGTTTAACTTTACCGAAAACGCGATTTCCATAAAGCAGTTGTTGGACACGTTTAATCACAATGTCCAACTATTGGGGCTAAGACCACGTCCAAGTACTGTGTATGTACCAGTGTTCAACCGCGTTAAATAATGTCCAACTATACCGTGATTTAATGCCACTCTTCAAAATTTATTTTTATCACAAAAACTGATTGTTTGAGGTGCGGTTATTTTATTTTAAAGAAAGTTTATTGTGTCGGCTAAACGTTGGTGTTACAAGATTTTGATACTTCGCAATTTATCCGTGCGAAATAAATGAGCTTCTAAAATTTCCTCAAAATCTGTCCATGTATTGGGCATTTTACCTTATGAGGAATGTGAGAATATGTAAAAAAAGGTGGAGAAGCAATTCCCTATCATTTTCTATATGCAGCTCACTTCACCGTCCTTTTACACTGGAGAAAAAGATTATGATTTGCGTAAATATTGTTTATATTATTGATATAAATAACAGCGTTTTTTTTGACAACTTTTATTGAAAATCACTGATTAGCACACTAATGTGATAATATATGAAAATCACTTAGAAACAATTATGGAAAGTATCGTTTTTCTTAAAAGTAAAATCTCGGATACCAATATAGAAGTACGTCACTTAAT
Source organism: Nasonia giraulti (assembly GCA_016647725.1). Lineage (NCBI taxonomy): Eukaryota > Metazoa > Arthropoda > Insecta > Hymenoptera > Pteromalidae > Nasonia > Nasonia giraulti. The sequence continues at coordinate 38,939 of QLYP01000388.1, forward strand.
TGAATAATAAAGTATTGCTAGATATTTGGAAGAAACGTTTGTAATTATTGTAAAGGAAAAACATGCATTAAATGGATAGAAATTTGTGCAATGAATGTTAATTGACGAATATGTTGAAGCTATAATGAACTATCATTGGTAAGGGATAAATGACAATTGAACTGATAAGATTAAATATGAGTAATGACAATTTAAATGAAGCTACTTGTAATACAATAATGCAGAAAATATTGAAACAAACTTGTCATAGATTTGCCTGCGACACAGAACAAGTTTAGTATTCAACGAGTTTTATGAATTCTTCATAATTTATACTAGATAATCGTAAAACGATCAAGAGTAACAAGAAAAAAAATATTGCGTACAAAAATATTTCTAATTAACACGTGATGAAACTGTTATTGCGTAGTACACAATCACAATAAGACGTAAAGTGCTGGCGATTGCTTTGTGCGTGTCAAGGGTTATATCCACAAGAGTGTTACAATATGATATTGTTAGTTAAGAAACACATAAACGATATGCGTCCTGGGACAACCGACTGTAAATGACGTAGCCACCCCAGCTGGACGGCACGTAGTGGTCCTTTTAGGTCCCTTCGCAGGCAAGTTAGTTGTTAATGTTTTGTGCTGAGTTTTCACCGATGTGAAAAACTCCCCCGAACAGTTCAACAAGGAAGACCGTAGACCGATCAATACTCTCTCGGATCTATCGCGTGTGTACGTCATAGAGGTACTACTACCTAGTAGTACCTCTATAGTGTGCGTATATGAGAGAGAGAGAGAGAGAGAGAGAGAGAGAGAGGAGAGAGAGAGAGAGAGAGAGATCTTCCCATGCTTCTCATGCAACCAACTGTCTGTCAAGTTCTAGTCCTTCCGCAAAAGTAGATGGTTCTCTGAAACATATGCGAGCTAGATTGCCTGTATTGGTTGTCCCTATACCTTGGAGAAGTTGATCCGATCTAATATGAAATTTTACATACAATTTTCTTTGACAACATTTTCCCTGTCTTTGTATTTATCTAAAAAATTAAAATATTTTGTAGTAAATAACCTACTTAAATTAACAATTATTTATCTTACAAATTTATATTACATTCTGTAATTAAATCAAGTACATGCTTGAGTTCGATTCTCTTTAGTATATTATAATTATTATTTTGTTTTAATATTTATTTATTAAAATTAGTTAAAGTAATTAATTTGTAATTAATAATTTCTATATTTTTTTTTATTTTAAAAGATACCATTCATTCTTACATATAATTATAAAAGCGTAAATAAAATCTAACATAGCTAACAAAATAAAATATTGTTATCAAAATACAGATTTAAAAAGTGCATAAAGACCATATTAAAACTGTAAAGTAGAAAATTTAGAACATTTAACGTCAAAATAATTTACTATGATAATTACTTGAAATTGTAAAATAATTTCTTTTTTCTTGGACAAATGAATAAGTAATCATATATTGTTAAAAATAAGTAATAGTTTGCACCTTTATCTTTGTCAGTTCTCTCCCAGTGCTTGAAAGGTTTGCGGTAACTTATATTCATTAAGTATTCAAACGCTTTAATCTCACAATGTTGAATACCTAATCCATAATTTAATGAATTTTCCTTTGGTGTAAATTTATTTTTTAAGTCATCAAATGCAGTCGTTGTGAGATTACAACATGGGCATCTTGACGAAGACGGATTGTCAGTAATCGTATTCAAACATTTGCCGTCGAATAAAGTAGGGAAAACTTCATATTGAAGACGTACTGATTTTCCTTTTGCCAAGGTAAAGGTATACGAAGAAAGAAATTTTATTTCTGTAAGTAATCGTGCGTACTCGTTTTTTGTTTTTTCAGGGGTTTCTTTCTCATAACAAAGTCTCACAGGTCTAAAAAATCTTATACTCATGGGAGTTGGGTTTATTCAATTGCACTTACTATTTGTTGAGTGAAAAAGTTGAATCACTCCACGATACTTGAGCGTTTTTATTTTCATCCTCTACATTTTCGAACTTTTGCTGAGGATTTTTATGACACGAAGAACTATCAAATCCTATTGATACACGCATCTGCAAGTTACGATATGTTTCATCAGGCCGTGTATTATTGCTTTGCACAATCGCTCACCAGTAATATTGAGTAGCTCTTGTAGACTAACGCAGACTTCGATATCATTTATTATTTTATATTTACGTGGATAACAGTTTTTCTTTTCTTTCATGACAATGGTATAACACGGATAAATATCGCAGCCTAATGCTTTTGTATCAGCAATTATTGCTTCATATTGCCGTCTTGTGTACTCGTTTGTAATTAAGAAAGTTAAGGCCGAACTGGGCGTATGCCTTTCTCGAGGATCATTTATTTCGTTTTGTTCATTCTGTCTGTTGTTACTTTTCAAGTTGATCATATTTTCTGCGATAGATATTACTGTCTCATTATAGTTGGGATCACTGAGCAGATTATGAGCTCGTCTACGCAAAGTTGATTCTGATGCATTTTTCAACGTACTTCTTTTTCGACCACTGTTAATGCTAAGTCGACCGCCTTTTATTGGCCTTCCTTTTACGTTAGAATTCCTATTATTCTTCCTTTTTCGTCCCATATTGTCCCTCTGATTAGTTGGAGTAAAATTCACAAAAAGCTCCAATTTCGAATTATATTATTATCATACGGGTTTCTATATTTAGATAACTGAACTTATTGTAAAGAATATCTATAATACACAAACAACAAAAAATTATTATTTTAAAAGTACTATAATTTAAAGTAAGTTTAAGATAACTATTTTTGCAAAATTAACAAATAAAATGTAAAATTTTAACAAATAAATTTATGACAATATCACTCAAATATACAAAGACGGTTACTTAAGTTTCTTTTAATATGTTAATAGTAGCATTCATTATATTGCAAATACAACAGTTACTTAACAAATTATAATTATTGTGATAAATAAAATAGTTGAAATAATATTATAGAGAAATGTTACTCTTTTAAAAATTTTAAATACACTAATTTTTGGATGCTTTTATGAAAAAAATTATGGCTTTGAATGAGTTTTAAAATATTACTTTACACTTACCTTTGGTTTATGTCACGATTACACGTGAAATGTACAATTAATTAAAAAAGTTAACACCACTTATAAAAATCGCGTTGTAAGTAAATGTACGTATGAAATATCTTATTATCCCTTTGCTATGCACACATCAACTGTCAAAGTTATACTAATACTCATGACACGCTAAAATTACATTATGAACAACATTCTTTCAAAATAATAGGTGAAATTTCAAGAACTGTAGTTCTGACGAAGAAGAAAACAAGTCAGGAATCGGTAAACCGTTCTAAACAAAGCAAAACAACGCAGTTTCTCGTGTTTATTATTTTGATGTATTAAAACTTTGTAAATTACAATATACCTATTACATGTCGATTAAATTTTTTTTTTAATTAATCTTATTACTAATTTATATAAATTTCAAAATTTAAATAACACCTCATTTATGCAGATAAATGTGATTGATAATTGCAGGGGTGTTTATAAAGTTTTGGACAAACTCATTTCTATGTATTGTTTCGCCTCACAGGAACCTAATTATGGATTAATTATTATATTATAGATTTTATTATTTATTTATTTAAAAAATAAATGTTTATATTCTTATATTATTAATAATACATACATAGCATAAATATTAATTCGTTTGCATATACCAAATTTATCATTACATGACAATATTTGATCAAACTTGAAAATACAACCCAATGATTAATATAATTATTTAAGGGGATATCTGCGACAAAAAATATGAGCCAAAACAATAATTAAATTTAAGAAAAGCAAGGTGTCATCCGTAGTTGTAAGCTAGTTTAAAGTTTTATAACCCCCCTGTAATTTTAAATCACGTGTATCTGCATTCATAACGTGTTATTCAGAGTTAGAGACGATCGATCGTTCAAGAGGACCTAAAATAAAATTAGATTAGTGATTAGTGGGATAAAACACATAAAAATAAGCTTTTTATCTAATCTTTTGCTTATTTTGCGAGTCTTATCTGAGTAAAACTTCTTTTTGGAGTATTTTTTGAGGTTATGAAAGAACCGGGGCTACATAGGCCAAAAACAATGGTGGATTCGTGTTCAACGGGCAAAAATACATAAAGATAAGCTTTTTTCTCATTTTTTCTCTGCTCCAGCAAGTATAAAATAAAAAGTTGTTTCCTTTTTTGCGCTAAAACGCGCGCGCTTATGCGTAAATGTGGGTCGTATGACGTATTTATTATACAGTTTATGTAATCAAACATATATTTACCATCAGCATTGTAAAAAACATAAAATGACAGAGTTTTATAACTGTATAGAATGAGAACAAATCCTACAGAGTCATAAAAGACAACATTTTGGCGATTCTACACGTTTTTCCCGATTTTCTGGATGAAAAAAAAATCCTACAAAATGTTAAGGGGCATATTTGAATTTAGCGGGAAAAAATACATGAAAATATCGTTTACAAACATTAAATAAAAAAAAAATCCATTGATCTACAGTGACTTGTGATTTTTTTGCGAAAACCGTCCACTTTAACGAGTTATCCTGGACCATACAGTAAACATCAACATTTCTGGTCATTTTTCTGTGATTTCTGATAGTTCGAACATCATCTTCCAAAAATTTCATGTTGATCGACCGACTGGATTCGGACTTATTTGATTTTGAAACAGGAAAAGTCGAAATATCCCATAGTGCGGCGCTTTGCTGACAGCCAGCCAAGGGCAAGTCTGGGAGGGGTGACATGACCACAGCGAGGGATATTCCCCACAACGAAACGGATGCAAGCATTTGGTGCCCTTTGCAATTTTAGGGTGCGTGTCGCATCCAGGTCGGCGTATGCAGGGCTGGCGTAGTCGAATAGAGGAAGAACCAGAGCCTGGACCAATTTCTTCCGGAGTGGAAACAAGAGGGTCCGTCTATGAAACCTGAGCGAACAGAGTGCTCCGTGGACCCTTCGTGCTACATGTCTAGCGTGAAGCTGCCAGTCAAGAGTCGGGGTCATCCAGAGGCCCAGATTTTTAGCCTCTGTGACGTAGGGTAGTGGCTCTCCGTCAACACAGACGTTGGGGATAGCAGAGAGGTCGATTCTTGACGTTTATTGAAGGCTGCCAAGAATCAGATCTTTGGATTTTCCAAGGTTGAGCTTGAGTTTATTCTCGCGGGACCAATTTGCAATTGCCTACGTATCGCAGGAAATTTCCTAGATGCCTTGAAGGAGTTCACTGGGCTGACAGTGCACGTAAAGCTGTGTGTCGTCCGCAAACAGCATGTGTCGAGCAAAAAGTAATGCACGTGGCAAGTCGATAATATAGATAGCGAATAAGAGTGGGCCTAGGACGCTTCCCTAAGGTACTCCGGATGAAGCCTGCAACCAATCAGAAAGATTTCCACCCTCGTCAACCACTGCTTGTACACGATCGGCCATGTAGCTAAAAAACCATCGGAGGGTTGAATTCGAGACATTGAGGTTACGCAGTTTCTTCAGTAGGCGAGCGTGCGAGATCGCGTCAAAAGCTTTGGAAAAATCAATTAATACTAAGATGGTGATTTGCCTCTTGTCGATGGCCCAGAGAATGTCATCCAAGACGCCGAGGAGGGCTGTTTGAGTTGAGTGCCCTGGTCTAAAGCCGGCCTGCCTGGGGTCCAGAAGGTTGTGAGCTTCAAGTTAACCCAGGAGTCGCAGCTGCACAATTTGCTCGACTACTTTAGAGAGTTCGGACAATTGGGCTATGGGCCCAGTGTCAGTCTCTGAAGTCGGTGATTTTACCTTCGATAGAGGAAAGATTTGTGCTTTTTTTCAGTCGTCAGGAAAAGATGCTAAAATGAGTGAGCAATTCACTAGCGCGGTGAGAGGCTAAACAAGATCCGGAAGGGCTGCGCGAAGCATAGGTACGGAGAGACCGTCTATTCCTGTGCCCTTAGATTTTCCTAGTTTCAGTACATCCAGAACTTCGTCCTCACATACTGGCGCAAGATAGAATGAAGCATCAATAGTCGAGTTATAATCGCTAATGCAGGCAGCATCGAAGTCGGCATCGGTGAGTGGAGGGCACTGGTTCTGAAAATGGTGATAGGAGAAGGCAGTGAGCTGTTGGAAACACGAAGGTTTCTGAATTCGCGCCACTGCGCGTTCAGATTTGGGGCATTCTCGAGTTTGCTCGCGATATATGCGGTTTTTGCCGAGCACGAATAGCTGGGGATACCCAGGGCTTGCGTTTAGACGAGAGAACAATCGATCTAATCGGGGCTGCATTGTCGAAAACCGTAGTGAGAGCCGAGGTCAGGGCACGTTGGCTAACATTCAAGTCTGGAGGGGTAGAGCTGGTCCCAAGCAGGGAGCTTTTGCTCGAGTGCCCCCCAGAGGGTGCCAATAGAAAGGCATTGGCGAGAAAATCCTCATCGGATGTAAAGAGTAGAGGTGCTAGGGCAGCATGGGCTTCACCCGCTAAAGATGCCGCTGACACTCGGCTGAGATCGCGTGAGAGGATTGTTTTCGCTACAGGAGCCGGTTTGGCACCTTTATGGCCAGCGATAAAGGGAGAATCGGATTTCTTGCAATTTACAACGTTCTCCGGATTGTTGACTAGGAAGAGATCGAGCCAAGTGTGCGAGGGTGGCGTATGCCATAAAAGATGGTGAGTGGGCTCAGACTGAACCAAGCTGAGTGATAGAAAGTCGAAAGTTTCGAGCAGATGTGCAGAAGCATCGTTTCGCGTTGCTTCTGCACATCTGCTCTTTTGACACGATCAGGTGGTTTGCAAAGGTAGTGGGATAGGCAGCGTTGGGTCGAGGATACAGTACAGCGACAAGGATTTTAAATGAACCGTTTATTAATTCAAGGATAAAGAATTTGGGCGTGTTATTATATTCGCTATCAGATTGCGCTAGGGTATTCACAGTGTACGTATCACGAATATAAGCACCGACGCCGCCACCTTCCTTCCCTACGGGATTCCTTCCTTCCCTACGCGAGTTCAGAGGGTTGATATTGATGTGCCCAATAAGAAATAAATTATTCGCCCCTGCATGCACCGCTTCAGCCATTTCTGCAGCTCGCTGTCATTCACGGGTACGGCCAGGGGGAGCTAACTTGGCGAGGTCGGCCTCGGAGTATACCGGGATACGGTTCGAGTTAGAAGTTTCTCTCATACAGACAACCAAATTTTCCACGGTTGGCCTGGCATATCCGAGATTTCGGCTGGCTAAGCGGGCTTTGCGGAGAAGATCGAAAACAGGCTTCGAATACAGTCGGTTTATAAATACGTTGAATTTTCCTGGCACCTTGAAGATTGGTGCCTTGCGCATTACATCATCACGCACTATAGAGTGTGCTTCAACACAGGTATTAGTGTGGGCGATGAAGGCGAGATTTGGCGCTTAGTAGAAGTTCTCACAGGGGTGACAAGCTCAGTATTCTCAGTTGCGTTTACGGTGCTTACTGGGGTAGACGCAGAACCTACTTGCGAATCTCTACTACTGTTACTGTCCGACGGACTGGAGCTTTCGTCGCTTACTGCCTCGTGAGGCTTACTGCCTCGCGCAGTGTCAAAGGACTCAGAGACAGCCCGGGTGGAAAACACTCTTACATGCCCCGCAAGAAATAGGGTTGCTTGCAATGTTAGTTCTGCATTTCCGGCAGATCGGCATTTGCAGCAATTAATTATTGACGAAATGAGTGAGTGGGCGCTGGTGACAAACACAGTGGTATAAAATTCAAATAGATTACTACACTAACGAATTAATAACTACACGAAAGTAGAAGCAACAAGGCTGTTGCAACGAAGAAAATTGTTCAAAGAAATGTGCATGTAGGCACAATATGCGGTTTCAGTAATTTTCAAAATGTTCGAGGGAATTGCGCATGTATAAGCCTCGCAGTAATTTTCGAGAGAAATGTGAGCATAGGCACATTCAGCTAGTTCGACTCGACCAATTACAAGATAGCGCTGTTATGTTTATATCTAGAAGACACGCTCGCACTGAACACACACACACACATATAGTATAGCGCGGGTCAATCGCTTTGTGAACGCAATTGGAAATACTTGAGACTGTTCAAAATTCGCGCGGCGATGAGAGAGAGAGAGAGAGAGAGAGATATGCGGCAAGCACAGGGACGTACAAACACCCGTCGGGGCCCATGATGCAGCGTAAACTCGTTCTTATCTGCTGTAGAGCTCTGATATTATTCCAGCCTCTTGGTATGGACGATGCAGATTATTTAAAGATTGGTCTAGATCAAAGAGATGCTGCAAATAATTATTTGTGTAGATATGACCATTTCTCAAAATTATTTATTTTTAAATATAAAATGACGAATGCTGTGTGTATTCATGCATATCGCAATATATTATCTGCAGATTCGGTCCAGATAAAAGGGATGCTGCAAATAATCATCATTGCAGATATGTTTTTTCATAAAGGTATGTGTTTGTGAATATGAAATGACGAGTATTGTATCGTCGCTCCCTACGAAGAGTAGCACTGTTCAAAATTCCCGTAGTAGCACAACTCATTTGATGCACGCTAGACTAACACAACTCAAAATTTCCCGCGAAGACTAGCACAACTTAAATTTTAAACAGAATTTCTATAAAAATTGCCCGATTTTTACAAAACTGTTCATAATGAACATTTTTAAATATTCACATTTTACAACTTTTTACCAAATTTAAAATTGTTTTCCCAAATACAATAATTTTTTACAAACATTTTTTTAAATTGTCACTTTTTTAGAAATTTCCGAAACTTTTTAAAACTTTGAGGTTTGTCTGTCTTTGTCCAATGTTTTCATAAACTTAACCAACCCGATAATTCAACAAAAACGTAAAATACTCACATTTTAAGTAATATAAAGACGCGAGTTGTGCTACTCTTGGCCGCATTTCTGAACTATGCTACTCTTCGTGGCAAATCGTGAATTGTGCTATTTTTCGTTTGAAAAATTTAACTGTGCTTGTCTTTGTAGGGAGCGACGGTATGTATTTATGCATATCACAAGATGTTACCTGCAGTTTTGATCAAGATAAAAGGGTTGCTGCTAATCATTATTTGTGCATATATGCTCTATTATAGAGCTACGTGATTGCGAACAATAAAAGCCAAATGATGTATGTATTTATGCATATCACAGGATGTTATTTGCAGATTCGGGCAGATAAATGCAGCAAATAATTTTTTTGCAGATATGCTCTTTTTTAAAGCTACGTGTTTGTGAATATAAAATGACGAATGCTGTTTATATTCATGCATATAACAAGGTGTAATCCGCAGATTTGGTCCAAATAAAAGGGATGCTGTAAATAGTTCTTGGTGCAGTAATGCTCTTTTTTTTAAAGTAATGTGTTTGTGAACATGAAATGACGAATGCGGTATGTATTTATGCATATAACAAGATGTTATCTGCAGATTTAGTCCTGCATTGATTGGATTCGATTTGATGCATCAGGACATTCAAATTGTTAATAAATAATATTATTCAACAATAAATGTTTTTGTATTATTATTCCTTTTTTTAATAATAACGACAACGATCTATTTTTACAATTATAAAAATAAATTTTATTCTTTAAGGGAACACACTACCTTTGAAATTAAAATCGAAATTCTTCATTAAAAATTTATAAATACTTATATAAATAAACCAAATTTTTTTATTATTCTTAGGCACCTTTATTTTGATGGTTTTAGACCTTCTATACAGGGTGATTCTAAAACAATACAACATTTTCGTACCACCGTGATCAGCGTGAAAAACTGAGTCCAGGGAAATTTTCCTTCACTTTTCAATTTCTCAGTCAGGAAAAGAAAATACCCCTACCACTGCGCCAGGCGGAAAAGCGCGTGAGAAGAAGTAAGCGCGGCGGCGGCCGCGCGGTGACGAGTGAGAGAAAACGTTGCTAAGGAGGTCGGCGATAGCTGCGCGAAAAAAAGGGGAAGTGGAAACGATTTGAACTATTTCCGCAGAATCTGATGATCGACTTGCGCCAAAAACTAATGTTCCATGAGCAAAATCTTTGCAATTTGGAAAAAGCTAGGAGGTGCGTAGCCCAATGCAGATCGAAACGTGACCTATTTACAGGTCATCTAGCTCTTGCATTTTAATTTCAAATGAGTCTGTGCTTCGACGCACAGCCCGAAATTGGTCGGTACAGCTGATTACGAGCTATCGAGAGCCAGGGAAAAAATTTCAAACGAGAGACCGCTTTTATCACACAGAACGTGCTTTCTCTTGTTTTCATTGCGTGAGCGGTGATTAGAAATGTTTTGTGTGTACGACTATCCAAGTCTCTACGCCCGGTTTTACTTTTTTTAGCTGAAAAGAACGTAGGTCTAAAGCCCCGTAACGGTAGCGTAATTTTGGACCATAGCATACAAGACAGTATGCTTCCGCTTGCCTTTACCGCAAGGACATACGGTTTTAGAATGGAATAAAAAGGCGTTTTAGCAAAATGTTCTAACTTTATATTAGATTTTTCCATATCACACAATATTCCATGACCAAATTCCTTTTCCTTTATTTCTAGATTTCCTTAATGGCCTGGGCATTCTCCGATCACAGTAAATTGAAAACAACAAAAAACTCTATTCTGATGCCAACTTTCAAGGCTTTCTTTAAAGAAAATTTTATAGAAATAAATGTCTAAAAAAGTATCAGTTGTTATTACTCAGTATCTGTTTATTACTAAGAAACTTATTGTGCTTTAAATGGCTCCACGGCGAAGTGGCGCATTGTGCACACGCATACACAGCTACTCTGCCTTACAGCATCGGAAAATCGGCGGCAGAGGGACCCTGCTCGTTTTCCGGAGTTCTCCAACTTAACTGATGTTTTCGCGGCGGCAAACAGCAACTCATATTCATTCGCTGTTCTGCGCTACTAAGATTTCTGCAAAAGTGCGCTGAGCCAAAGAATCTTCCTTCTCTTAATTTAAAATCACTAGCAAAGCAAAATCACAGCGTTGCCTAAACAAATCGTCTCCCAAGCGGCAGATATTGCACCGCCTCACCGATGGAAACTCACACTCGTTTTAGCGCGAAACTTTATAAAATCGCAGGGGCTCCTCTGTCGGAGTAGCCATGGTAAGTGAGGATCTTGCGATAAGAGAATCTTTTCTCACTCACACGTCACACGGGAAGCTTGCATGGCCATGCTGATAGAGAAAATCTCCATTTCGACCAAAATTTGAGAAAACGGCAAACTGTTGTCTGCGGGCATCGCTGCTGCGAAGATATCAAACACAAGAACTTTTTTAGGTAGTGTGTCGCGCATCCTCGACGCACAAAACACAAGCTCTTTTCGGCGCTCAATATTAGAAAAACGGTAGGCTATCGTCCGCGGGCGTCTCGGCGGCCAAGAGCGATCGAGCGAGCTTTTCTGGGTGACGTATCGCGCGACGGGCTTCAACTAAAATTTGTTTTAATCTGTTCCTCATTTTCTTCGCTTCATTTATGACAATGTCATGAATCGAATTTCTCTTAGGCATTTTCATGGCAGGATTCAACATCATAAAATACTTTTGCGTCATTTCACCATCAAAGAAACTCAGAGGAAGATTTTTCGAAGCTAACCATATTGTGTGCATAATTTCCCAGCCAATTCTTTTTTTGGCACCTGAAAATATTTAATTATTGCTCGAGTTATAACATTCTAAGATAGTAAAAGGTATCTACCATAGAAATAAAAAAATATAACTATTTGGAAAGAGAAATGTTCCGCAATATTTCGCGAACACTTAAATAAACGAGAAATTACTTGTTACGTCGTACGACGTATGCTTACTATTAGTAATATTTCTTTATGATTTAAACAATTCGATATGGCCTAAATTAAATAAAAACTGCTGAATCTCAATCTACCAATGCGTCAGTGTCGCTTATGAGTTGAGTTCGCAAAATGCAAAATAATCACTTTTGTAATACGATTTCGATTTACCTTGCGAATCAGCGAAATGATAAATCAGCAATTCGTGACGTTGTAAGCGAGCGCTACTTTTTATGTATACATTTTCCGTAATTTTAAGTTTATAAATATTGCAAAAATTACACTACGAACGAAGTTTTTAAAAGGCCTTATACGCATTCAAACGAGCAGTTTTTCGTCGTCAGTCACGAGCTCCGTATCGCACCGGTCCGACAATCGGTGACAATTATTTTAAAACTTAAAGCCGCCTAGCCACAATTTTATATTTCTTACAAAGTCTAAATATACAGATTTTATAAACTACAAGTCTTAGTTCTTTTAAACTAAGTGAGAATATTATTTTACATTGAAACGAGATTTATTATTTACTTCCACTTCTAAAAATTATTTGAATCAACGATCGCTTTACCGTAACAGAGATCTTGTGAGTTATATTCATTTACGAGAAAATCCAAACTACCCAGTATCAGACTATAGCTGCAATCTACTCAACTAGTACACGGTTCAGCGTAAAGGTAAGTTTCTCATTTATTTTACTAACAGTGGGAGTGTTAGGCGCGAATTAACAATTTCTTACAGCCTCGCCAGTAATTCCGAGTAAAAATAACATTACAAGAAGTATCAAGCATAGCCCGGGTGACACAGATAATGATATGAAAATAAGCGTAATAAATGACACGGATAAAAGAAACAGAACAAGCGTAATACATGTGTCGCGTTTATACACGGCATCGGATCAAATTTCAGCAGATACTCGCGTTGCGGCGAATGGCCTACTGAACTTGCTAACAGTAGCAAAAATGCGGAAGTAGAGCAAAACGTAAACAAACACTAAATAGGCCAATTTAAAAACTCAATGGGTATTCGCAAAACAATCAGAATATACTTTCACTCGCGTAATGAAAATTTCAAATGAGCAATAAAGCAACAACAGATGGTAAAACTCCAGAGAACGTAAGAATTACTAGACAACAAGTTCAACAAAATCCAAATTTAAAAAACAGCCTAATAACAGGACCACTCGAAGAACAGGCTTTTAAGAAGAGCTTGAAGATACAAAGGACACCTCCAAAGACTCAAGATAAAAGCAACAACACACTACATAATACAGGAACCATACCAAAAGTACCAGTAGCAGCAAAAACTAATAACGAAAAGAAATCAAAACAGAAAGTTGATAGTCTAGCAAAAGAAAATATACTGGAAAACCCTAAAAAGCAACAACAGGAAAGCTGGGACGATAGCAGCATTCCAAGTAAATGAAGAAGTTTAACGTTTCAAACAGACTTATCATGGTTCCAAGCAAATGATTCAATTTTAAATAAGACATTCGAACTCGAAAAAGACGAGCGATATTCGGATATAGGGGGATTTCAAGTGGAACAAAGCTTGGTCATAGGAACTCCAAAAGACCCACAATATAACGTATTAGAGAGCGATAGGTCTTCGACAAGCTTTTCGTTCAATACAAGTGTAAATGAACATAAAAACCTAATAGATCTTGATCAACTACCAGACAAGAAAATGTTTACCACACAAAAAAGCGTAGAAAATAAATACAACATAAACAACACTGAAAATAAAACGGATCAGAACTTAAATCGAACTTACGATAACAGAGAAAATCAAGAAAGAGAGAACAGCATAAACATGGCCCCTCCAACAGAAGCAGCAAGGCCATTGAAATTAAATCTGAAAAATATCGCAAACTACGTACCAGAATACGATGGAAAAAATATGACAGCAGCGGACTACATAAAAAAATTAAAACAGGTCAGAAATCTTATGGATACTATAGATGAAGGAAAATAGGATTACGTAAAATAGTACTAAAAATAAAAGAACTGAAAAAACGAGAAGAAGTATCAGCAGATGAAATAACAAAATTTAAAAGGTCTTAAATCAGAAATAAAATATGAGTTAGGGGCATAAAACACCGCAGAAGACATTTCAAAGGTAGCAATAGAAATTGAAACCGACATAAGGAAAAGAAAAGAGATAATCAGAGGCACCGTGACCACTGCGTACGAAGATTATGAACGAAGAATAGAGCAAACACAGAAAGTTCTGACATGCCAAATATGTAGAGACTTCCAGCACGAGGCTCTTTTTTGCCGTGCAGCAGCATGTGTATACTGTAAAGGAGCGTATCATTTTTCTAATAATTGCATGAATGTCAAAAATAAAATCAAGTTAATCTGTAAATTTTGCAGCCAACTAGGACACTCGATTAGCGCATGCTGATTCAACAAGAAAAAGAATAATCATTGCCAATATTGCCAAGAAATGGGACACGATGTGGGACAATGTCCTTACATAAGAGATTATGAAATATGCTGGAAATGTAAAGAAACAGGACATAACCCAAATATATGTTCAAATACAATGATCAATAGTATAGATAAATGTGAATATTGTGACCTTATGGGGCATACAGTACAGAATTGTCCAGATGTAATGTGCAAAAAGTGCAATAAAATGGTCATACAATAAAATATTGTAAAGTAGGCGAAAGCAGATCACCATTCAGAATTTGTACAATTTGTGAAACAGTGGGATACGAAGAAGTAGAGTGTGAACAAGCAAAAATCCTTGTTGCAGAATATAAAGCTAAACAACAGTTTAAATGCCAGATGTGTGAAGAAACAGGCCATACAGCGAAATTTTGTAATAAATTTAACAAACAACAATCGCATCAAACCAACAATAATAATTACAACAGGAGTCTTCAGCGGAAATATTGCAAATACTGCAAAATGACAGGTCATGTAGTCAGCGACAATCATTTTGCGAG
>QLYP01000388.1:53720-122447 GCA_016647725.1 Nasonia giraulti
GCCTAGGAAGAGATGACAAGATATAGCATTCCTCCTACAAATAACTAACAATGAAATTATTAATCATACGTAAGATATAGCAAATATAGACAAAAAGATCAACAGTAAAGTAGACAGTATATTGCAAACTTATGTTTTGAAACTTGAAAATTTATTACAATATATAGAAGTAGAAGATCGACAATCGAAGAAAATAAATCGATTATTGGTAGATAGTGGTGCACAACTAAACATTATCAAAAAACAAAATATATCACTAAATCAAATAAATAATGATGAACAAATATTAATATCAGGAATAACAGAAAATGCTATACGTACTCTTGAATCAATAAAATTACCAATAGATGGAAAATATTTTGATTTTCATGTAGCACCGGAGACATTTGCCATTCCCTATGACGTAATTATTGGAATAACGGTTTTATTACAACAAAAATTAAGATTAGATAAGGGATATTTAGAAATAAATAATATAAAAATTGAATTAAAATCAACAATGCATATCAATTAAATAAATACTAGCATCGTAGCTGAAGAAAGTGAGAAAGAGGCAAGTACTCAAGAAACTAAAGTAGAAAATATTACAGTACAACAAGATTTAGAAAAAGTACTAGATATAGTAGAAGAAATTCAAGATAACATAAATAATGGGATTTCAGAAAACAAAAGCGACTCAGAATACTCAGATGACTCACCAGATTTCTTGAAAGAAATTTCGGAAGAAGCACAGCCGAGTAACTGGAGTAATGTAAAACTTACAAAATTTATCGATGATTCAAAATCAAACATTCAACAGATCATAGGAAACATTAATGAAACTCTTGAAAGTACAGAAAAAGAAGAAACCGAGGAGTATTCCATACAAAACTTCCCGACATTCGTAAAAATACTCAAAGATAATGTAGTGTTTGAAGCAGATGAAAAATATCTACGTCATACAAATGAAATAAATTTTCTTACATTTGATATCGAAGATATGCCAGATACGTTCATGGGAATTTCAGGACTACCACTGCCAAAGGAGGAAGAAACCTTCCATTGTGGTTCTATATATTTAACGTCACAAAGTGCACGTAATTTTGAAAAAGTAGAAAATTTAAGTAAAAAAGAGAGAAAAAATGTATTATTAAACATGATAAATCTAAATCATTTATCTAAGAAAAAAAGGAAATTTATTGATGATTTGATATTATCTAATGAGGATATATGCTGGATAGATGGAGATAAATTAGGGACATGTAACGTCGAACAGCATGAGATAAATTTAATGGACGAAACTCCAGATTATGTGAAACAGTTTCCATTACCATATACCTTGAAACAAATAGCTATCAGTGAAACAAAAAATTGATAATAAATGAATTGGTTAAATCTTCAACGAGTGCATTCAACGCTCCAGCGTGGGTTGTACCGAAAAAAGGTTTAACAAAGGACGGAAAAAAGAAATGGAGACTAGTAATTGATTATCGAAAACTAAATGCTAAAACAATACCAGATCCATATCTATTGCCGAATATAACGGAGATATTCGATTCTATGCGAAAAAGCAAATATTTTACAACGATCGATATGGTATCAGGGTTTCTTCAAATAAAAATGAGGCAGATATACATAAAACAGCATTTAGTATACACCCATTAGGACGTTTTGAATTTAAAGTATTACCATTTGGATTAATTTATTCGCCAAGAGTTCAAAAATGGAGGTTAAAATTATTAGATTACGATTACTAAATCATTTACAAACCGGGTAAAATTAATACAAACGCTGACGCACTATCGAGAAATCCAGTAGCATATATGCAAATAAATGTGATTACGAGAGCTCAAAAAGCGAAAGAATTAAAAATGCTGGAAAATAACGAAATACCAACTAACGATATGAAAATTCAAAAATTAAATGAGGAAAGAATTAAATTAAAAAAGAAGATTTTTAAGAGGAAAAAGAGAAGCAAGATAGAACAAAATAAAACTAAGATTGAAGAGTCCAGAAAAGCAAAAACACGTGAGAAAAAAATAATAAATACGAAAACAGATAAAAACATCGTTTATACAAAAAAATCTATACAATTTAGGAAAGATAATATTGCGCATTTCATAAATAAACAGGGCAAAGCTTTAGATACAAAATTAGATAGGTTAATAAATAGCAAAAGTATTAAGTTTAATAAACATTTAAATGTAAATGAAATCGAAATTATTAATTTAAATTCAAAAAAAGTATTTATACTATGCATTGATACAGGTCAATCTGTTATCAGAGTTAAAGAAAATATATTACAGAGCTTTGAACTTCTAAAAAATATTATGATACGTCAAAAATTAAAAACTAAATAATATTAATTGGCTGGAGGTAGAAGAAATCTTAGTTAAAGGTTTTCAAAATTCTGATATTAAAGTAGTAATTTGTCTAAACTATATAGAATACGTAGAATTAAAATACAGAAACAGGATATTTGACCTAAATCATTCAAGCGCGATAGGAGGACACTCCTATCGCGCTACACAAGTAAATATTTTTGGGAAAATTTAAAATCAGATATTGAACGTAAAATCAAAAATTGTGAAGATTGTCAAAGAAATAAACTAAAAAGAGTAAAAACAAGACAATGGTAATAACAGATACACCGTTCAAAATTTTGAAAAAATAGCCATGGATATAGTAGGTCCACTAAATATAACTAAAAACCAAAATAAGTAATTCTTACTATACAAGATCAATTATCAAAATTTTTAATTGCAGTACCTTTACAGGATCAAACGGCAAAAACAATTGCAGATGCATTTATAAAAAAATGCATATGCATTTTCAGTTATCAAAAGTTGTTCTCACAGACAGAGGTGCAAATTTTACAAGTAAAATACTAAAAGCTGTAGCACGAAGATTTAAATTTTCAAAAATAGAAACAACAGCTTTCTCGCCTCAATCGAATGGCTCACTAGAAAGAGCTCATCACCCATTATGCGAATATCTGAAAAACTTTTCTACGAAAAAGATTGAGTGGGATAGTTTGTTAGAATTAGCACAATTTAATTACAATACGAGTGTACATAGCGATCATAGATTTACGCCGTATGAACTAGTTTTCGCTTATCCACCGAGATTACCTTCAAGCGAACCTTTAAAATCATCAGAACAACTTCCAACCTTCAATAATTATTTATCAAATTTAATTACAAATATGAAAGATATTGCTAGTCTTGCACGTGAAAATATAATATTAGCAATAGAAAAATCAAAAAAATATTATGATCGTTTTACAAATCCATTTAAATGTAACAAAGGTGATCAAGTATGGCTCATAAAAGAACCAAAACCAGGAAAATTAGAGAAAAATCAACATCTGGGACCTTTTGAAATTTTAGACGTCACTGAGAATAGCAATGTCATAATAAATAAAAATGGAAAGCCAAATACAGTTCATGCAAATAAATTAATCATAAAGAAGAAAACTAACGTTCTTTTCTGTTTTAGGAAACTCTGAACCATGATCTTCAAAATAATTTTATTAATGACAAGTTTTAAAATTAATGAAGCAATCGTTGGCTATGACTGCGGCACAACAACGCCAAATATAACAACATTCTCTTTGATGGACTCTGGCGAATGTACTTTCACAATACACCCGTGAATTCAACAAGCGTCAACATCGAGCTGATACAGGTCGTAGAATTTCGAGAAGTCATGATAATTCAATGCAGAATAGAAATTCATCGAACAGTATCAAGTTGCGGAATTTTCGGTCATCTTATACCTACAGAAAATGGAGAACAAGAATATATTTATAAGATAAGTCATGGACAATGCAAATTAATTCGTGAAACGGGAATTTTTAAATACAATAACATTCACACAATAGCCAATTTAAAAGTAAATTCGACAACAACAAAAGGTATAGATTTTGCAGGAAGCGCTGAGGGCAACTCGTGCTCTGGTGCATCTTATGCAGATAGTTTTGGATCATGGAATAAGGTTCATGGTTTAATGAAAATAACGCTAATTCAAACTAGTGCTAAGGTTAGCTTAAGTAACGATAAGTTGAGGTTAAGTTAGGGAACAGTATGTAAATTTTCGGAAAATCATTGTATCGATATGCAAGGATGACACACATTTTGGGAGGCTTTACCGCAGGGGGAGTGTTTTAGAAACTCTTACGATATTTTATTTAAGGGAATAGCTACAAAATATTTTAGCGATGCAAATCATGAAATTGTTTATACACTAAATTCTAACGAAATAACATTTGCTTTGGCGATCAAGGATAAAAGCATGCGTTGTAATAGAGAATTTATACGTACAGAACATCCAAAATTATTAATTTCTGAAAAGAGTAGTTATTTAAATGCGTTTCAATTTGATAATGATGTAGTTAGTAATAGAAATAGCGTAAACTTAGATTTATTTACGTATGTTAATTCAAAATTTGTATATGTATAAAAGCATTTAAGGAAACAGTTCAATAATCTATATTTAAATGTAATAACAGAAAAGTGTGAACTTGAGAGAAAAGTAATCCAAAATTCCCTATCAATCGCCACCCTTTCCCCAGATGAATTCGCCTATAATATCATGAAGAAACCTGGATATGAAGCTATGATTGCAGGAGAAGTTGTACATTTAATAAAATGTGTACCGAAAACAGTCAAAATACTACATTTAAAAGAATGCTACAATCAACTACCCGTTTCTTCAGGAAATGAAACATGGTTCCTTACGCCGAGAACACATATTTTGATAAAAAAAAAGAGTTCAAGTAAATTGCAACTCAATAGTACCCACGTACTACAAAATAGCAGAATAATGGATAAAGTTCACTCCAACACCAATTATAATAATATCGCCTCATAGTCTGAAACCAAATACGAAGATCGGTTGGACCTTTGAATCTGTCGAGACTTTAGTAACGAGCGGAGTGTATTCTCAAGAAGAACTAGACCAACTACAACAGCAACTAATGTTTCCCATGGAAGAAGCATCACTTTTAAATGTCTTTGCTAGAGAGATGGCAGGAGAAAAAACATCTGGAGATATTTTTACCGAAAATATTCTAACACGCCTAGCCGAAAGTACATGGCACATGATCATTGGAAAACTGATTGCATGTGGTTCTTTTTCATCTGTATTCATCATGATTCTGATTATTTTACATATCGGAAAATTGATTATAGACACGATTATTAGAGGATATACTTTACATACGATTTATGGTTGGTCAATACACCTATTTGGAGCAATTTTCAGTTCAATAACACACTTGCTGACTACACTCGGAAATACGAGCAACATTCAAGAACAGAGTCCTACGAGAAAAAACAAGAATAGATTTTATGAAGAAACAGAACTTCAAGAAATCAAAATTATCCCTCCTATATCTTCCCCTAAAATATTACCCCCACCTATTCCAGATCGACCACCAACTATTATAAAAAGCAAACCTAACCTTTTAATTTCAAGGTCACAGGAATTTTTTCTCTAAACTGTGAATAGATTTTTTTTTACAATAATAGATAACAATAAGAACAAATCCTTAAATGTTAAAAAAAAAATATATGATATATTTAGGCGGAGAGGGGAGCGAAATAATCGCTACATTGTCAATTTTTTTTATCTGTAACCTATATAATAGATTTCAAAGTGATAAGTAATTTAAAGTATAAAAAAATCAAAGGTTAAAGCGGCTAATTTGTAAAATTCTGCATGTAAAACTCACTCATTATCGACCGACTTTATAATTTTTTTTTATTGCAATTATCCTATTGCAATAACTTGGCCCCCTAGGTGTTACATCGTACCACTTATGCTTACTATTAGTAATATTTCTTTATGATTTGAACATTTCGATATGGAAATAAATAAATAAATTAAATAAAAACTGCTGAATCTCAATCTTCCAATGCATCAGTATCGCTTATGAGTTGAGTTCGCAAAATGCAAAATAATCACTTTTGTAATACGATTTCGATTTATCTTGCGAATCAGCGAAATGATAAATCAGCAATTCGTGACGTTGTAAGCGAGCGCTACTTTTTATGTATACATTTTCCGTAATTTTAAGTTTGTAAATATTGCAAAAATTACACTACGAACGAAGGTTTTAAAAGGCCTTATACGCACTCAAACGAGCAGTTTTTCGTCGCAATTTTATATTTCTTACAAAGTCTAAATATACAGATTTTATAAACTACAAGTCTTAGTTCTTTTAAACTAAGTGAGAATATTATTTTACATTGAAACGAGATTTATTATTTACTTCCACTTCTAAAAATTATTTGAATCAACTATCGGTTTACCGTAACAGAGATCTTGTGAGTTATATTCATTTACGAGAAAATCCAAACTACCCAGTACGAGTCTATAGCTGCAATCTACTCAACTAGTACACGGTTCAGCGTAAAGGTAAGTTTCTCATTTATTTTACTAACAGTGAGAGTGTTAGGCGCGAATTAACAAGTTCTTACAGCCTCGCTACTACACATATCATTACGTTCCTATCTATTCAATTTAGGATAGTCAGGACATAACATGATAATCAGTCAATAACACGAAAAGACAGTCGAACAAAAAATCGTCTGCTCACTCTCGGTAGAGAAACAGAGAAGTTAGAGAAGGCAAATAAATGAAAGATGCTTATTTTGTTAAGTCTTATCTGGTCTAAGTGTGCGATTTTTTATCATGCTTACGCCAAAAGAAGTACATTTCTTGGTCAAAAAGCAACAGAAAACTGCCACATTCAAATAAGCGTTTCGTGAGGCGATTGTGACCAACTTTGCCCAGCATGTACAAAATAATCGGAAGAAATGTTTTACAATATTTCGCGAGCGAAAAAGTGAGAAAAAATAATAGTCAACTGAAAATGTTAGTATTAAAATTATAATTTCACACGCTATTTTTGACTTTTTCAAAATCCGTCACAAGATTACACGAAAAAAAGCTACGTTTGGACCCGGAGAGAAACGCCAGACGTACACAGATAGCGTTTGAAGAGTAGCCGACTGCGGTGTTTTGACACTTGAGAAGTGTAATCGCAATAAAAAACAAGATACAATGAAGGGGGCCGTTATAGTTTAAGTAAAATCAGGTGTAGAGATATCAAAATTATGAAAAGACGTTCTCACAAAACCACTGTTTGATATATATCCAACGTTTTTTGCTGCTTGGAAAGTACTGAAATAACTACAGGCATTGATTGTACAATCGTTTCATATTCTTTCTTGTGTTTTTTTGACAGGTGGTCTTTCAAACCAGAAGTATTTCCTTTTGTCATCTTTATAGGCTTCGATGAAATTTGCTCTTTTTCACATAATAAACATATTCCATGCTTAATTTCATCGATTTCTTAATTTCGAAAAAAATGTTTATATCGAGATTTTGTTGATGATTGAGAAAGGGAATGTGATTCCTTACTACCACAATCTTCACTGTTATCTTGATTCATGTACAGATTTTCTCAGTTCTCTTGTACGCTGGTACACAAGTACACAAAAAATAGTCTTTGCACAAGTCACGAAAAATTCACAAACACTGCACTGGTTCTTTGTATGTACGAAAGCGTGTAGAGACGTACGCATCGAACGTTAATCTACTATGAACTGACGCTTTTGTTTTACTATAGCACTGAACTACAGATCGTCTGTTTTGTTCAGTTTTGAAAACAGCTGACTGTGAGAAAAAATCCTTGTCGCAAAAGATTCCCGACTTGACTGGAGCCTAAGAATTTTTGTGGTTCTAGCGCACCGTCGGTGAAAAGGTATCGACGGAGCATTGCGAGCCAATGGCAGCGCGACTCAACACTGCGACGAAACGCGTCGGCTGCCATCGGTGGCTCGTGTACTTGTGCGTTTCACGTATGAATTTTTGTTTATGTCACCAAGAGGGAGTGTTTATACATTAAATACATTAAGATCTAATTTGTATGATACCTATATCGTGCGATGGTCGAATATTATTTCGCAAAAAAAGAAACACATTAACATTAGATTGTCTCAAGACATATTACTAGATCTTTATCAAAAGTTGAGGCAAGGATTCTCTTCTCTCAGTATTCGTCGTACGCGGGATGATTATTTAATATGTGATGAATATAATAATATCAAATAGCTCTTTCTCTCCCGCTTTTTCTCGCTTGCTCAGATACTATAGATTTACAAATAAAAGAGAAAAGAAATAGAAAAATACGAATGTAACAAAATTATTATCTAAAATCCCAATATTTAAGATTTTATTGTAGAAAAAATAGCGATTTTCGAGAGTCTAGATTGGAGACGAGAGGTTCTTGCTTCGAGATCGAGACGAGAGTCTAATTTTCAACTTCTCGCGAGATCGAGATCGAGAGCTGAGTAAAATGTAGTATTGTAACGGAAGTTGGGGGTGGGTTCACCTGGAGGAGCGAAGCCAATCTGTCTTGGATGCTTGGAGTTTATTCGTCAAAGTATAGAAGGGAGCTCTGCCCTCGTTGACTGCCACCAGTGGTCTGACCGCTCCTGCGTCGTGGCGATGCACGGCGAGGAGCGGTCCCGAGCGCAAAAGTGCATACACTGCATTTCTGCACGTCAGAGCCTCTCGGCTCCAACGCTCGCAGACGGTTCGAGGAACGACTCGTCAGCGGCGCAAACTGTCATCGGGTAGCGACAAGCTTGCATCCGTGACAGTATCTTCTCGTTCTTGTCAAGCTTTACAAATAGTCAATTTTAATATTAAATAATCTAAAACCAAAGAAAAACACGTCCACCTTAACTGTTTATTTTTACTCTTTACAGACACATTTCCATGAACTATTACTTATTTGATTTCTCTTGGACTATTTTAAACTATGTAATTTTTACTCACGTTGTCTGATCCGCCATTTTAATTTGAATTTATGCTCGTTACCGGTTTAATCCGTTTTGCTCAAATTTTTGTTGCAGTTGTCCTCTCGACAGGCAATGTTCAACTACAAGTAGCATTCGACAGTCACTCAAGAAATGTCATTATGGGCTGAATGTATTAGCACGCTGACCTTTTCCTTGAAATCAGCAGTCTCCTCCTCGTTAAGCTTGTTCAGTATATCTAAAAGTTGAACAATATTATTAAAATTTGAAAAATTTTATTTTTCAGTATCAGTATCATTTCTGTTTGCTATCATTTTCTTCCTTGTCCACACATTCAAACTTATATTTTCGAACTATTTTGCAACAGAGCTTATTAGAATTATTTTCTTCTCTAATTATAGATTCCAATATGTGTCCTCAGACTTTGACGGATTTTTAATTTAACAGATCCAAATCCAGTTTTATATTTTTATTTATTTATAACTGGGGTGGGTTTCATACCTTGAAATTGCAATTCAAGTTTTTTTTCTAATATTTCGAACTTATTGTTTTCAACAATATCGAACTAATCGCCGGTACATCGATAGGCTCCTGATAAACCAATCAATCATATCATGTCACTTTTTTTCTATGAAATTTAAACCAAATCCCCTCACACATACCATAACTAATGTTCTTTTAAATAATATCCTGGAGTTTGAGCTCATTTGGACCATTCGTTCCTTTGGAATCTTACGGTCAGTGAATTATGGACTCCCTACTATACGTAGGTATTATAGAGGTATATAGAAGGTCTAAAACCATCAAAATAAAGGTAATTATGCCTATGAATAGTAAAAAAATTTGGTTTATTTATATAAGTATTTAGAAATTTTTAATGGAAAATTTTGATTTTAATTTCAAAGGTGGTGTGCCCCCTTAATAAAGATAAAATCGCTTGATTTAATCTCTTGGTAAATAATAAAACTCAACATTTATTCTTATGAAATGACGGAGAAGAATTGTATTCTTTTGAAAAGATTAAATTAAACGTTTCATTCTTTACAAAAGAATAAACTGTGCGATTTATTCTTTTTAAATGGCGAAACGGAATTTTTTTATTACAAAACTGTACCTTTCATTCTTTCGGTACTCGTCAACAGTATAAAAGTAATGATTTATACTTTCCCACATAAGTAATCGAAGCATTTATTAATTCCAGTGCCTGTTTTTGTTCTTTAGACTTTAGAGTGTACTAGTAGTTATAACTACTTTTAAAAAATGTTAACTGTATTACATATATTTATTTATGCTTGGCGGTAAATAATTCTCGTGGAACGTTTTTGAAATCTTTCTTTTGATTGGTTAGAATTTATCATCGAGTGTACAATTAATATTTAATAGTATATTTAATAATGACTCGAATAATAATTAAATATCATTACAAGTAATTTGTAAATCACGAGCGAAGCAAGCGTTTTTCGCTAGTTTATAATTAAAATTAGATTTACGTAATGCGCACGACACTAAGAATTTTCTCGGCTATCGCAAGCATCGTTTGAGAGGCTTTGTCCGCTTCATATCGCAGTCTAGATTCGCAGAACCTCTTTCGGCTTTATTTTCGAGGCTTTATTTCAAGCCTCTCATAGTCGAGCTTGTTTGCATATCAAGACTCGATTCGCGATGATCGGTCTTTCAATTCGCTAATCTTATATACGGCCAGCGCTAATGTGCACCACTCTAACGTGTACATTTACACTATTCGATTATAGAATTCAACAGCGAGTTTTTCTTACCTACGATCAATATGTAACGGGCCTCTTTTTTCACCTATGAACGAAATGAAACGGTCTAAAAACTAAAAACTGAAACTCGCCTAATTTTCTACTTCAGTTAGTAGTATTTTTTTATAGAATTTTAATGTTCTTATAACTTTGTGTGAAATTGAAAATTCAGAATGAAATAAGCCGCATCAACAAAAAAAAAAGAATTTCTTTTGAATTCAAATTAAAAACATTTATGCGGGTTTAATTTTATTGATATTGGCAAAAGAGACTAACATTCATAAAAACGTTTTAAAAAAATACGTCATTAGAACTTCAAGCAAATTTTTTGAAAAAACTAAAAATGTTGTTATTACTAAAATTCATTAAGAAGAAAATATTATGCAAATTGCTATAACTAAGAGTAATTTTAAATAGTATAGGATCAATAATAGTATAATTTATGCATACGTATACTGATTTTCTTCTAATAACAAACAAATGCACCGAAAACGTATAAAATTATATTTAATACAGTGTAATCGTATTTAATAAGGCTAAAGTCCTTGGACTCTGAAATCATGCGTGACATGACGTTGGCTAAACCCGCTAGCAAAGAGTTGATCCAGATTTAGTATGTCTGGAAAATAAACACGATTGCAGCAACTTCCCTATTAAAATTGTCTCAAAGGATATTATTATGATAAAAAGTGAAAATAAATGTAATCAAAATCAAGTATAATAATTGCATATGCATATAATCAACTCTATATTAATTTGAAATAAATACCATTATTTTTGAGAAGTAAAAGAAAAAATGTCTATTTAAGCGAGCTCCGCACGCCCTTGTTGATCAATGAATTATTAATTGAATTCTGAATAATACTGGCACATGTTTATTTCCTTACGGAGCGTAATTAAAGTTCAATCTGCAAATTCACAATTTCATAGATGTAGTATCAACGTAGTTATTTAGTATCATTAACGTAGAGCTATCAACGCTAATGCATTTTCTTCTATATGTTATGAAAACATTAAATCCATATTGTGTACCAAGGACGTAAGGTAAAATTTGACCAAGTGTGGAGTTTACAGTACTATTCAAGGCGGGTCAGCCGCAGAAGAGTACTGCAACCACACGAGGTCAAAAAACGACTTAGCCCTTAATGCGCACAATATTTTTTGTCACAGAAGTAAAAATGTTCGCGTTTTTCTAGATATATTGAGTGGGGCTGATACAACTACTTTAGATACGGTACATACACACAATATATAAGTGGTTCTCTGACAAATCGTGCGTAAAAAAAATTCTTGCCCAAACTTGGGAAGTATGTTTTTGAGGTTTCCACGATGTCAACTGTACATCTCAGATCGATTCGATCAATTCTCTTTGAGTTACAAGGGTTTAAAGTTGGTTATTTAGGCATTTTTTATGACCGAGTTTCTTGGTACACTCTTACAGATCACAGTGTATCTCGAGGCGAGTTGATCTTTTGATTATATTTTTTTCTTAAGCTTAGTTTCTTTGAATGTAGACTTCAACAATTATTTTTCTAATACTTTTTTTTTTAATTTTTATCTCACTTGTTTAATCGATTAACGCTAATACTGTAATTATGCATTATGTACTTTATACTTAAACTATTTTGGACATGTATCATCTAATTAATTTAGACTTAAGTCTTTTCTGGTTCAATGTATGATATATGTACGCGATTCATATGCACTACTTTATACTTATTAGTCTTTAGTTGTATCTTAATATTACCATTACGCAGTATATCTACGACTAAATAGGGACCTTCGTACTGGTCTTTTAGCTTATGAATTTTTCCTCCTTTAAGTAGCCAAATATAATCGCCAACCTTAAAATCTTGTGGATTTGCACTTCTGTCATAATAATATTTTGCACGCCATTTGGCTGCTATTAATTTTTCTCGCGCAATTTCTTGAACGTTATTCAAGCTTGTTGTTAATTCGATAATATAATCGGCATACGTCGGAAGTCTGTCCTCTGTTTCGAGTGGGTCGCTCGACGGTGAACGAGCCAATCTTCCGAAAACTAACTCGTAAGACGTGTGTTGTGTCGCTTCGTGTACGGACGTATCATACGAAAAAGCAGCCATCTCTAGCCACTGGTCCCATTGTTCATCTTGCGAGATAAATTGTTTAAAATATTCGCTCAGTACATGGTGACTTCTCTCAAGAGAGCTGTTCGACTGTGGATGTAAGGCTGTCGTTTTGAACTGTGTAATTCTGAATCTTTTTGCTACTCGTTTCATTAAACTGCTTAAAAAATTTGTCCCTTGATCGGTCAAAATAGATATAGGAGCGCCAAAAGTACAGATGAAACGTTTTATCAAAGTGTCCGCGACTGATCGCGCCGTTGCATTTTTAAGAGCGATCGTAAGAGAATATTTAGTTAGATAACATTGTATTGTTAGTATATTATTGTGTCCGTCTTCTGTTCGCGGAAACGGGCAACTATGTCTAAAGCAACTTTTTCAAAGGGTTGAACAGGTGTATCCGTTATGACCATACGATTTTTAGTCTTGACTCGAATTAATTTCTTTAATTGACAAGGTAAACACTTCCAAATATACATTTGTATGTCGATTTTCATATTTTCCCAATAAAAATGTTGCTTTACGAGCTTATAGGTTTTATTTACGCATTTATGTCCGCCAATGGCAGAACAATGAGCTTCCTCAATAATTTGTGTGCGATCGCTTAAGCGCGGATATGTAATAGTGCCTTTACAAATTATTATTTTAACTTCCGATCCCCTTAGGGTGATTCGAATTTTATCAATCACATCGTCCCATCGTACATTTTCAATCGAGACACTTTTTGCAAGACTAATCGATTTGATTTGTTCTTTCAAGATAAATGATTTTAATAGCTTTAAACCGGAAACTAAATTTTCTGTAATTTTTGAGATACTCTCGCGTTCAAGTCCCCGTAATATTATGATAAAGTATCGTTTGTTACTTTTCGGCATTATTCTTAAGGGGGCACACCACCTTTGAAATTAAAATCAAAATTTTCCATTAAAAATGTATAAATGCTTATATAAATAAACCAAATTTTTTTACTATTCTTAGATATAATTACCTTTATTATGATGGTTTTAGACCTTCTATATACCTCTATAATACCCACGTATAGTTGGCAGTCCATAATTCACTGACCGTAAGATTCCAAAGGAACAAATTGACCAAATGAGCTCTATCTGCAGGATATTGTTTAAAAGTACATTAGTTATGGTATGAATAAGGAGATTTGGTTCAAATTTCATAGAAAAAAAGTTACATGATAGTTATGTTAAAATTAATCAAAAATTGATAAAAAAATCAGTAATATGCTTATAAAACTTTTTCTATGAAATTTAAACCATATCCCCTTATTCATACCGTAACTAATGTACTTTTAAACAATATCCTGGAGTTTGAGCTCATGTGGGCCATTCGTTCTTTTGGAATCTTACGGTCAGTGAATTATGGACTCCCTACTATACGTAGGTATTATAGAGGTATATAGAAGGTCTAAAACCATCAAAATAAAGGTAATTATGCCTATGCATAGTAAACAAATTTGGTTTATTTATATAAGAATTTATAAATTTTTAATGAAAAATTTTGATTTTAATTTCAAAGGTGGTGTGCCCCCTCAACTCTCCTGCAGTCAATTCGTGTAATCGCAGTACTTCCTTGCGACTCTCTAGAAGTCGTGCTCCTTCGTCGCAGGGCTGATGCATCGAGTATAAAAAATACTAATAATTATCCTTGCGCATCGACAACTGCTCTCGGGTCTCGGCAAACATTTTGCCATAACTTTTTGAACGCTTTTGTGTATTCAGATTTATAACAGAATCGTTGACTTCATGATTAACCATGGTTTCTTGACCTTGATTACTGACATTATATATGCCAATATCGTCGAGATCAATTGTTTCTGACGTACTTTGATTGCTGACAGGTAATTCATAAGATTTTTCGTTCGTTCGGATCTCGACGCGTTTCTCAACAATCTTATTAGTAGATGCGCTATCATTTTCTTCTGATCTCTCCTTCACCCTAAGTTTCTTAGACCCCTTATTTGCATTGTAAATTTTCTTTCGGTTTTCTCTGTAATCAGGTCGACTTAATTTACCTGGGCGCGTACGCGTCATTTGTCCTGTTTAAACTTCCGTGGTTGCTGACTCTAGGGGTAATTGGTCCCGGTTTTCGACTCGAGTTTTTGCATGACTTTCTGTGCTTTCGCGAATAAGCATTACTGATTCTGTATTCTCTTCGATTGGATTCCGAGAGAGTGCGTCAGCATTAAGATTGATTTTGCCTGGTTTGTAGACGACTTCAAAATTATAATCAGACAATTTAAGTCTCCATCGTGTTGCACGTGAATCTGGATCTCGAGAGTCTTTCCACCAACATAGTGGCACATGATCTGTGCAAACAACGAATTTAGTGCCTAATATGCAATTGGGCGATCTTGGCCTATTGTACCTTGAGAAAGCACCGCTCCGATGCAAGTCAGACTAGCGTCTGTGGTGAGTATAAAGGATTTTGAGAAGTCGGGGAAAATTAGTACAGGTACTTTACATAATTTCTCTCGCAGTATATCGAAAGCTTCTTGTGCTTTCTCGTTCCATTCAAAGGGTACATTTTGTTTGAGTAGATTACTTAACGGTTTCGCTATTTTTGAAAATCCGTCGATAAACCTTCGATAATAACCATCTAATCCCAAAAATTGGCCCCAAAAACAGTTTTCGGTCGCGGAAACTTTCTTACGGCTTCTACTTTCTTAGGATCCGGGCAGATTCCTTGATTGCTTATCAAATGTCCTAAGAAACTTACTTCTGTGCGAAGAAAATTGCATTTATCCAGCGACAATTTAAAGTTCGCGGCCCTTAATCTTCTTAATAATTTCGCGAATTTATCGTTATGTTCTTCTACGGTTTTTGCGTAGATTAGCGACATCGTTTTTATTCTGGCACACATACACTTTTTCGGCGTCATATTTATCGCTTTGAATCATTTCTATATTATCCATTATACCTTTTATTTCGTTCACTCCTAGGGAACTTACAAAAAGATCATCATAAAATTTCTCGAAATCATCAAAATAATCAGTCTCTCTTCAATAGAGACTCTTCAAATATATTCTCTCTCCGGCTCTCAAAGCTCGGTAGAGTCTTAGCACGCAGATAATTTTCAAAAATGGTTTGATTTTTTGTTGTTAAATTGAGAATTGCATTATCAAAAAAAAAATATTTTCTAGAGACTTGGCACGTTCTCTTCGAAAATCAATTATACTATCTCCCGTAGAGAGCCTCTCCGATACGACTCTCTTGCTTACATTATTCTTCAAATTCCATTGCTCATCGTTATATTCATCATTTTGAAAATTCTGTATATCGTTAATAGACGGATATTCTATATTTGCTAGTTTAAGACAATTTCTCTCATAACAAATTTTTGCACTTGATTGTTGAAAAAATCGCTGCCCAATATTCCTGCTTCTCTAATCGGAAATTCGTCACCGACTATGTGAAAATAAATGTTTAAACCGTCATAATTAACTGTTATAGTCCCTAGGGTTTTTATTGATGCTGAAGTTATTCCTCTTAACAAAATTATTTCTTGCGAGTTTATTGGTAAATAAATCGGGACATGTGAAATTTTTAATAGATTTGGCAAAGACCCGGTGACTAACATAAAAATTGCAGGACGCGTCAACTCTTTAATATCAATCTCGATGTTGGGTGCACAGTTCTTTTGGTTTAAGTTTACTGTTGTCTCGTAGAGTATGTACTCACTCCCTGGGTCTCTGTGATCGGGCGAGCATTCGAATTGGCAGCCTCTCCGCCCGCGCGAGGATTGCCGCGACCGTATCCCGTCGGCAAATTTCCTTCTTGCATATCCCTCATGAATGCATAACAATTACGCTTATAATGCCCCGGTTTTAGACAGTAATGACAAAAAAGTTCGTTGGCAAATTTGAAGTGGAATTATTAAGATTTTGATTATTGTTATCTCTTATATTATTGTTCGAAATCGCTTCGTTATTTGGATAATTATTTTGATGATTATTATACCGAAAATTTCTTTCGAATCCATTCCAGTTATTATAACAATTATACGATTGTTGGTTTTTATTTCGATTATTATTTCCATTAAATGATAAAAAACGACTATTATTTGGATTCCCATTTGACTGAGAGGAACGGTTATTACTTAAAAATTGTAAACAGAATTTCAAACAATTCTTTTTATGGGCTTTTTCTAGTGTTTGCATATCACCCATTCTAGTTTTTATTTCCCATCTAAGTCCTCGAATAAAAAATCTAATACAATCTTTTTCTAATTCCTCGTTAAAATTATTTTTATCCGTTGCTCTCCCTTCGCGCACCGCGGCTTTCTTGATTTCTTTTTCGATTTCTCGAAGGCGATTCGAGTAAACGACTACACTTTCCGTCGGACGCTGTTTGATTTTAGCTAGTTCTCCTGAAGCTTCATGGTACGTTTTTGATGATCCGAAATTACTCTCAAAGAATTGAATGATCTCATCAATAGTTTTGAATGTTTGTCCCCTTGCGCACGCTAATGCATCGCCAAAAAGACGCATTCGAATAAGACGCGCACAGTCTTCTTCGTTTCCTTCGGGTAGAATATCTCGCGTTTCAGTACAACCGTCGACAAACTGTGTTACTGATATGTTCGATCCATTGAAACGGGGATTTAAATCAAGCGTGTCCTTCAAAGATATCCCTTTTATTTGTGGCGTCATTTTTTTCTTATTACTCTCAATTTCACTTTCACTACTTTCTTCGTTTACAGTTTCGTCAAATTTTAGATGCGTCTTCGAAGCAATTATTTGTAAAGGGTTTATATTTCCAGTTGGCATAGAGAACTGTTCGTTATTCTCCGTGTAGTCGCAAATGTTGTTAGGACTATCTTTAAATGCAGTGATTCCCCAAAAATTCGAGATCCGTCGGCAGACGTAGTCGTATACGCTAGAAAATGTTTCTCCCTTTCTAAGTTTTTCACCTAATTCGTCAACGTTCTCCGGACTTTGAAAATAGTCGTCTAAAACTTCCTTTTTTACACAGGGACTCAATTGAATTTTTAAAAGATTCGCGAATTTATTGCGTAATTCTTCTGCTTTTCGCGCGACTTCTTCTACTTGTTTGTTCGCTTGTATTACTTCAAATTTCGTTAAATTTTCGGGAATCGCATCACTTTTTACTTTTTCTTGCGATTGGGTATTAGTTTCTGTTGTATTAATAATAGTCGCTTTTTCGACGGTTGAGTTTATCGAGGAGCTGGATAAATTCTGTATATTCTCTAAGTTAAGGGATTCAGACAAATTCGAGTTAGTGAGCAATTCGGTCGATAGATTTTTCTCTGATTCGGCTAAATTTAATTCGTGAGCGGCGTCGCTCGGCTCTGTACGAGTAGTATCTCGCTGCTCTAGAGTGGGGTTTGAGGAAGGGGGTGTGGCTTCTAGAGATGCGTTCGCTTGGGCCACTGCGGAAATTTTAAAATTTTCTTGATTTAGGCTACTCGGTTTTAATAATGATTCTCTTAATCGAATCGGTTTTATAGGTACTTGCTTAACTGGAACGCTGGTGTTAACTTGTTTAATAATACTGTCTTCTTCGTCGTCCGTAACTTTATTTTCTCTATAAGCGCCAACTAAATTTTTGTTAAAACTCTGAACTCTATCGTAAATTGACTTTCTAGCTTTTGATTTAGCAAAAGGGGCTTCTACATGATACTTCGATAAACTCTTTTCTAATCTTTTGTAACTTTGGCTTGCTTTTCTTTCTAACGCTAAATCTATGGGATCATTTTTCTTTTGCGAATCCGAATATTGATTTATTATTTGCAAATCTGGGTTTAAAAGACTGTCGTCTAAATCAAGTGTTCGATTTCCACGAGTTTTTGTCATATTCGCTTCCCGATTTATTGTGGTTTTTTCGATCTCGTCACAACTCGACATAATTAATCTTTATTACAACTTAAAAATTCATCATTTTTTAATTTTTTATTTTTGTGCTTTTAACTTGTTTAATTTAATTTCTTCTTCAGTGAATGCGAATAGCGCGTCGAACTTTTTTCCTATCTCGATTTGAAATTCTGATAATTTTACGTCACTTTTCGGTTTCGGTTCGCTTGTTTTCTCGGTAATTTGATGATTTTCGGTTAACGAATTAACTATTTCCCCCGATTCTTTGGTGCTTTCGGTCTTAATTGTTGCTTTTACTTTTCTGCCAGCCCTTCAATTTACTCGCGAAATTTTGATCGGATTATTTGTAGTATTCATTTATTTTATTTTGCGTACTAGTAAGGAAAATAAGGTTATTAATCGATCACGGAGTTAGGGACTGACGAACAGGTCGCACAAAAAGGCGATTCTCCGTTTTAAGAAGGATTGTTGATAACGAGTAAGTCGCTACTGAGCGATTCTTTACTCGCGGAAGGATTTTGAGAACGAAAGCAAGTAGTTTAAAGGTCTATTTTAAAGGATTTATCAGTTTCAAAATTTAAACGTGTTTTTCGGAATGACTATTTCATTTCTGATTCATATGATTCTAATGTGATAGAAGAATCTTCGGCATATATGTGACAGTGCATATGCCCTCACAACAGCTCGGCATAAGCCCAGCACATACACGCGTGCGAAGCGCGCACACACACATACAAACATACATTGCCACGACTATCAAGGCGGCAGGAGCCACTTACCTGTTGAATCTGAACTGTGATGATTTTTCTTGTTCATGTAATTTTCAGGATACTTAGTTCCTAATGATCTAAGTTCCATTATCATTCGTGTCTGATAAATAATTATCAAAAATGCCATTTCTTTCGAAAATCATCTGGCATTGTTTATGGATTATGTCTGCATTAATGGGCGCATCTAAGTCTATATCTGAGGTATTTTCTCTATCTTCTTCATCATTTAATCCTAATTCTTCCAAAGTTTTTTCCACTTCTCGAATATAATTTTCAACAGCTGACAATTTGTTCTGTGGTACTTTTCGTTTGAACGAAACGTTTTTAATATTTTTTTTTATTTACATTTATAGTACCTTTTTTTATTTTATTGCTATTACAAGCTCGATTATTAATGTCGATATCACAAGCAGCATTACCACTATTTTCAATAGTTTCGACTTCTTGAACTAACTTTTTAGCTTGTGAAATTTCTTCATCATTCTATAGTGCTTTCCTATTTAATCCCTTTTTTTTACGTTTGCATTTGAAGCCTTTTTCTATTTTTGCGTGGTGCTCATTTTCGACGCTTTTGTTTCTTTACTTCCGTTATCTTTGTTTTTCTTTGCTTCAGTTCGTAGCTGCTGTCGTTGCTTGGCTTCTTCTTGAGCTTGCAGTATGTAATCTGGTTTTCGCAAAGGCCTATGTCTATTTTCTTCTACTACCTATTATTTCAGGTACTAAACAATCCCGATAAAACTGGGTAATTTGAACTATCATTTCTTCAATAAATTCATCAATTCTTTCAATCACCATCATTTTTATACCAACAAAAGTAAATATAACGAATAAGCAATATTTTCTATTAGTTACACGTAGTAGACCTTGTATTTGGTAATAATAATGGTAATAATATTCGTGATTTTCTTTAAGAAATGTAACTTCTCGTCTTTGATAGCAACTTCTGGATCCATATGCATTGCCGTAAATAGACATTTTATTTCAAGTATTGCATCTACACCTATCAAACCATCAGGGGATGCTGCTATTCCAAGACTTCTGGATCCAGACATAGTCCACATGGTTGTACATCGTACCCGACATCTGTTAAAACTTTTTTAGCAACAAACTACATAGTGATACCATAGTCTAATGCCGGATCCTTTAACGTTTGTGGATACAATATTTCTGAAACGAACGATGCACATGAGGTTTCAGGACGTTTTTCACATATTTTTCCCATTCTAGATGCAGTTATCAACCATTTTCGCATAGACCTCCATTCGTTGCATTCGCATTGATTTGGTGTTCGGCTTTCAATAGCGTCTCTCTCGAGACGCCATGCGTTCAGAATTGCATAATGTTGCTTGACACGAACTGAAAATTCTTCTTCATTTATATCAGGCTGATGAGCATTCAGACCATAATCTTTATTACCTTTACGATAAGCTTTCTTGATCTTCTCTTCAACTGGATCTCTATTGGCCATTCTCAATTGTCGTAATGCATTTAATCTTTGCCGTTTTTGCTGAAGAAATTCTGCGCAACTTGTACTTGCTTCTCCGCTGCTTCGCAAATTGTACCAATTGTTGATCCAGTGTTTTGTGATATTGCGGCAACATGGCAACGGGTTGCATATGAATCTTTTTTACACAGATGGAGACGTTTTACACCAATCGCTTTTGCTATTAGTGCATTAAAACTTTCTGATCTGTTTGTCGTAACGTTATGAAGTAAGCTTGATGCATTATTAGCAGCTCGAAAAACGCACTGTTTAACGTCATCCATGAGATTAGCTTTCTGTAAAGCTGTAACAATATTTTCTTCATTGCCAACTGTCTGACCACTACACTTACTACCACTACACCTACACTAATTTATTGATATTATCGCATAGAGCTTTACATTTGAACTCCCAAGAAATATCTTCTTGAGTTATAGCCTCAACGCATTGTCCAATTGCTTCAATGAAACAAAGTGCACTATCTTCAATTTTCTTTCTTAATTGCCCTAGTCGACCTTTAGTTTTTGAAAGAATTTTAATGCTTGTTGAAACATTTCTTAAAATATGGTTCGTACAAAGTATATTTCTAACTTCAACACCATACTCTCCGTAAGGATTACTGTCTAAAATTTATAGTTACTGCTGCCCCCATCAGAAATCAATACTTTATAGATTAAATTATGCTCTTTAACACTACTTGCGGATGCCTCTGCCATTGCAGCGCTTTTCATGCTAGTCGAGCTTTGATTCTTCCTATGATTCCGATAGCAAGTGTGTTCTTTAGGAGTTATATTTTTACTTTAAGCATAATCACAAATTGCGCATGTTTTATATTTTACAATAATCTGCAGTACTTTTTGAGTAAATCTACCAATTATTACGACACAACACGCCGATGAATCATATTTACTCTCTTCAAGTGCAGCTTTAGCCATTTCATTCTTAGATGCTTCTTTAACATAGATCGCAGTTTTTGAGTGTGCTTTTTGCTAGCTATAGTAATTTAAGCTTTGAATATCTAACCAATGAATTCATTGAATTGAGACAGTCCTGTGCTAACATGCTGATATCCCAATACTGCACCAACCGCAGTTCTATCTCATCCGGATTATTGCACACTACAGATATTTTCACTATATAAGCACAGATATCGCACTTAAAAGTAAAATATCTTGTCAATCCTTTTCTGAAACTGTCAATTGGTTTTAAATTCCTAAAATTGCAGGCATAAAGAGTATCGTGGTTATCATATGCATCATGAAGTTTCTGCCATATGCACGCAAAATTAATTATATCATTAGCATCCGTGACGCTCATATTTAACACGCCTTCATTTAAACCTTCCTCTGAATAATATAATTCATGCTTGTCTTCGACATTCTCTGTTTCATTTATGCTATGGTCTTGATCGCCTGTAACGATATTTATAGCATCATTGGTCAAATTTTTACTTTTTTTAAGGGATAATTCCAAGCATGACTCAACAAATTGATTATATGTGCGGTTTTCATAATACCCTGATTCGTGTACTACGTCAATTGCGTTATTATCTGCTTCCCTTGCACTTGCCAATCTATATCCACCTGATTCACGCACATTTTCGGAATTACAAGGTACCTCCGTATTTTCTACAGATTCTTTATTTAACGAAAGCTCATTACTTACTATTTCAAAACGTGGATTGGCCCATTCAACCTGCATGTCCCGGTCTATGTCTTTCAGAGTTTTTGTTATTGCATTGCTTGTTGTTTTTAATTTAGTAGTAAAGTACTCTGCAGAAATAATTGTAAATTGATACTGTTTGCCATCAAAATGTTTGCCTTCTCTCGATTGTTGCATATTGTACATAACAATTTAAAACAAAATATCAGCATCTGCGATATGAACAAAACAAGCTGGTTTCCAAACCTTTCGTCACTTTTCCATCTCTTCCTAAAGGGCTAGTATTTTTTGGGCACCAGGTCCGTTTTGAACCCAGTTAATGTATGTATATCGCACGGGCATGCTCTTGTCTGTGAGCCTGTGTTTGTTAAGTCACATAGGCATGGTGCATACATAATATCGTCGCTCCGTACGAAGACTAACACAGTTCAAATTTTCAAACGAAAACTAGCACAACTCACGTTTTGTCGTGAAGAGTAGCACAGCTCGCGACTTTATATTACTTAAAATGTGAGTATTTTATGTTTTTATTGGGTTATTTTGT
Organism: Nasonia giraulti; assembly: GCA_016647725.1. Taxonomy (NCBI): domain Eukaryota; kingdom Metazoa; phylum Arthropoda; class Insecta; order Hymenoptera; family Pteromalidae; genus Nasonia; species Nasonia giraulti. Next base: position 76,703 of record QLYP01000388.1, read on the forward strand.
TGGTTAAGTTCATGAAAACCTTGGACAAAAACAGGCAAACCTCAAGGTTTAAAAAGATTTCGGAAATTTTAGAAGTTTTCTGAACAAAGTAAGTAATTTAAAAAAATTTTCGTAAAAAATTATTGTATCTGTGAAAACAATTTTAAATTCAGTAATAAGTTGTAAATTGTGAATATTTAAAAATGTTCATTAGGGACAGTTTCGCAAAAATCGGGAAATTTTTATAGAAATTCGTTGTGTAAGTTGTGAAAAAGTCTGAGTTGTGCTAGTCTTTGCGGGAAATTTTGAATTGTGCTAGTCTAGCGTGAGTGAAATGAGTTGTGCTAGTTATGACGGGAAATTTGAACAGTGCTACTCTCCGTAGGGAGCGACGATATAAACACACATAAAATTGTTGCGTTATATTGTATATAATACATTGAACACGGCTGGCCGATTATATTGCCGGCCCTAAAAACAGCGTATTTTAAAGCGTGAACGAAAATGTCAAACAAGTCTCCCTACACTGTAAAATAGTATATTGAGTATCAAGGGCGTAAAGTGGGCTTTCTTAGGCCGAGTGTGGAGTTTGCAGTACAAGTCAAGGCGAGTTAGCCCGAGCCGCAGACGAGTACTGCAACCACACGAGACCAAAAAGCCCTTGATGCACACCATATTTTTTGTAACGCATGTACTGGGTGTATTCACAGTCACGGGACTCCGAGAGTAATGATCGCATGCACCCTGGGTCCTCGAATATCGCGATGTAATGTGAAGGTCAACCCCACGCTGTTACAGATGTATATTTGGAAAAACTTTATCGCGTGTTCAGGGGCCATCGGTTTGCGCACTAGTGCGTATACAGACTCATCGACACTAGTACTAATGAATGAACAAAACTTCTGGACTGCACGTACTCCCGTAGCGTATACCGATTCACGGAATTCAGATGACTGCAATCTGAACGGAATACCCGTGGACGGAAATTCATGGATGCGAGTATTTTACTTTCACACGCGTACTTAATAAGTAGAGAGTCCAGTAAGTCGCACGCATCTGCGGCATAGACAGATCGAGCGATATCTCGTGTGTCATGGCGGCCGCAGAGGCTAACGCGACTCTGGCTGATGGGCCTTTAGCCCAAGGACTAGACCGAGCACTAGACCGAGGGCCCTCGGATTGCGCGCGTACCCGAGGGAAGGGCTCGAATTTCTCGTGAGCCCGAGGGGAGCGCTCGTGTCGCTCGTGTATCCGAGGGAAACGCTCGGGCAACAGCGGACCGCACGTGTTCATCACTGGTGAGCAGGGGGAATGCTCGGACTGTAGCGACCACACGTGTTTTACATGATGCGCAGGAGAAATCTAGGGACCCGGGATTTTTGTACAGCATGCGCGTTTGGCCGGCGCTCGGCAAAAGAAGGGTTTGTGAATGTGTGTGCTATGAAGCAATTGTTCACTAGGAGCTATACTATTATCCTTGTGAAGTCTGGACTTGTCATCATGATCTTCAATTACAATTATTATAATCGCTGAGTATAAACAAATATTTTTTTAGGTTAAGATAGTATTTTTTTTTTATTATTCTTAAACAATTATTTTAAAGTGTCATCTATCACAATAAGATGCATATATATTGTTCCACACTTTTTAATATTTATATTTCAAGTAGCTGTTAATCAACTTTTATTTTAATCAATTAATAACTGTAACAGGTCTCTTGCAATGTGCAATGTCAAGAGGTGTAAAATTTATTCAAACCCTCAGTGTACAAGCTTTCAAGTCGTCAGCCAGGAGCAAATCTGGAGCCTGTAAGTGCAGGCAGATCTTCACATAAGGCTGTATGTGCATTTTAGTGAAAATTTGTATTTACATTGTGTCTCTACGTTCTGCAGTTTTTTCACTCTTTTCGTCTTATCTCTCAGCCTCTATGTTTTACAAAAGCTTGACAGTGAACTTTCTTAGTCACACTTCCTATTTATACGCAGCCATGTTCCTACTATCCTACTTTATAAATATTTTCTTCTTCTTTGGATGGTAATATTACTTTTATTTTCCGAGCCCATAATGTGGTACACTGATGGAGGTCTACCTGGTGAATCTTCCTCTGATTGTCTGTTTGCTGTTCTGATGACATCTGTAGTTGACCCTCCGTTGATGTTGTTGTATATACACTCAGATTTTTAAAGATGTGCCAGAATCGTAATAGTTACTAACTATTTATTGAATAAAATTTATTAATGGGCTATTAAACACACTCTTTTGTGCAGGTCAGCAATTGAAGCATTGCGGTATTAAAACTACAAGGGATTGCAGCTGCAAAAGAGGTCAGCTGATGTACAAGGACTTCCTCGTACTATTCTAAGCAACGCAAAACTGAACTCTGAAGACTAAGTGCTACGGTTGTAAGAGAATACAAGCTTAGAAAAGGACTGGAATGTGAGGGGATAGAGCAGCTTGCAATAAGATACAGTTATACAAGTCACTGTAACTAATAGATGCTCCTTGAACGGTGATTTAAGAAATCTTACTTTCAAACCCTAATGCCGGATGTCAATCTTAAGTGAAAAGTTTTGTATAGTATTCCATGGCATCCGTGCAAAATTTCAGTGCTGTATGGAAATGAAAGGAAAAAACAGTCTTATGGTTTCCACATCTGATTTTATAAACAAGTTATTGTCATTTCCAAAGTTTTTGAGCAAGAGTTCTGAAATTTTGCATACGTGCTTTAGAATGCTTGGCAAACCTTTTTTCACATCATGTTTTGTTAACTCTTCTTCATTTATATTATCCCTTAAGATATGCATCCGGCATTTGGGTTCACGGGTGAGATTTCTTTAGTTGTTATTTAGGGGAGTCTATTAGTCACAGTTAGTTGAGCAACTGTTTTATAATACTAGTTTCATATTGTTTTCTGTTCCAGACGTAACCGAGGGCTACTAGGGATAAGAGCAAGTGCGGCGTATTTATTCTTTATCAATAATATATTCTACCTTTTAGTAGTTTTAGCGAACGTTTCTCCGTCATTTGGCTCTCATATGCGCGAATCGACAAGGTGATTCGTAGCTTCAGGCCAATACGGTTAGGAGTGATTTTATAATCATTCCTAGACTGCCACGACCCCCTCTAGGAGTTTTACTCAGCGAATTGTGAGGGTCACTTTCAGTGCAGAGAGGCTAAAAGGGCCGATCTGTGACTGCCAGGCCAGAGAGTCGAGTGGCGGGAGGCGTTCACGTGAACACATAACTGCGTGTGTATCTATACATATAGACGAGCGCGCGCACTGCTTCGAGTTCCTTCGGTAGTCCTCGGGAAAGCGCCTTTGTTTTAGCGGGCCCGAGTTTTCGGTGGCGTTTAATGAGTAGAGCGTCAGTTCTCGGCGATAACTTGTGAGAGAAAGTCACATATGGACCTGATCGCTAGGAGATTTCAATAAAGTCATAATATCTGATCAACAATGTTGTCACAGTTTATTTTTGAACCTTAATGTAGTCTTGTCCCATACATTTTCTTTATTGATAGTAAATACGTACACATACACTTCATAAAAAACTATGTTATAATGATTACTCTTAAAGACGATGAGATTAAAGATTAGCTTCTACGATAAGCAATAAAAGGCCTGCAAGTTTACGCGTACCAAATTGTGAAATTTGTAGAACTAAACTGTTTAAACACAATAAATAAAAGTTTTTATTAGTTTTTTGTTTTTTATTCTAGTTCTTCCTTCTGTTCTGGTTATTTTTGTTGATTCCTCTTTATTTTTGCCATATGATTAACGATGTATTCTTTGAATTCTTCGGAATATTCAACATCTGGTTCTTTTTTCGGGTGTTTTTCAATAAGTGCAGGTTCTACCTTTACTTTTTTATTTGGAGGTTTCGTAAAATAGAAATCAACAACTTGTATATCTGAAAATATAATAAATTTAGTTAGCTTATTGTTACGTAAATTATAAATAAAATAATTCAATAAATAAATAAATTTACCGTCATCATCTGAATAATAAATATTTTCATTCAATTCCTGCTTAATTGATGGTTCCTTCTCCTCTTCCTCGAGAAACTTTAATAGAAGATACATGGCATCCATTCGAAACCTCATTTTATTTTTTTTTTGTCCTTAATTGTACTTATGTGCGGCATTAAGCTTGAAAAATAGTAACGATCAGCATTATCGATTGTAGTGGCTACTGGTATAGCCTCAGTAGAAGCAATGGGCACTATTGCGGGATATCTTGGCGCAAAGGGTGATTGTGATTTATCACTTCTCTGATGTTGCTCAGTGGGATAACCTTGTTTGCTGGTAGATGGCTGTTGATTATCCTTTAATGAATTGTAATGGGTGACGTTTCCAGTCGATTATCTACTTATGGGACCATGAATAAACTGCATGGCTTTAAAATGATGCCACGTGCTCTCTATTACATCATTGGCACCAACCCCTGATCTCAAAGATTTTAATTTATTTTCTTCTTTATTTAGCGTTGTTACAAGGCTTCGCCACTTATTCCTGACTTTGTCTTCTGAACAATTAATAAAAAGATTACTTTTAATAAGTTCAATTTTATATTATTAAAATGTACTAACTAGATTCCATATTAAAAGCTTATTTTATCTCATCCCACATTATTGCCAAATAATAGTTGTTTGAGCACTGACTGTGAGTCTTATCCCACAGCGCAGGTCGCTCAAAGACGGCTGTTATGAGCCGTTCCTCGTCCTTAACGTCCCACGTCATTGTAAAACTTGCGTATAAATACTATAACATAAAAATGCATTTCCTTAACTTATACTGTGTGTGCAGACAATCATTTTTTTTATTGTTATACTAACATTATTTTAAGTATTAGGGGTTTTTTTCGTTAAATGTATGTGTGTACAAACCTGCTATCTTTGCGGCCGAGGGGTTAGCTGACTCTCTGAGGATCTCGATGAGTAGAAGTCCATGTTCGACTCAAAAAATTTTGAATTCTCGCGTAACCCAACTTCGGTGTCGAATACTTATGCAGTTATTCGCAATAACGAGTACTTACTATCTTTAGTTTCGATGATGATGACTAGCCGACTGTGCAATCAAAGTATAGAGAATCGGCTAGCTCTTTGTTCGTCTCTTGTTTAAACAGGATGCCGAAGTCACATGACCATACTACAGGTTTACTTGCAGCGCTCTCACGCGTGGCACGATTAAGTCTCATATTTGCCGCTTAACGTTTGAGTGGGAAAGACGAATAGAGTTGCGACAAGAAGTTACATTTTGGTACCAAAAATACATCAACTTGCCGAAACATCTAAGGAGTGCAAGTGACAAGATAGAGAGAATGGAAGCTGCAAGTAAATCTGGCTTGGACGCCAATGGGGATTATTTGTTTTTCGAAACAATTGCTGAATTCCTGCAAAAAGGATGGAATATCTCAAACAGTTGACAGAAATGGTTATAAAATATGCGTACCCAGGTATATATACTTGAATAATCAATTTAAAATGATTTTTTTATCCATAGTTGACGACAATTTTTTCCAGGAAAGGCATCTACAAGCAGATAATATCAAAGAATGTGGCGAGTGTGCATTGAAATACGCATAGTGATAATTATTAATAATTTGTTATAATTATTTAAGAGGTCAATAAAAACGAATTCTCAAACTATTTTCTTCTTTTGAAAGTTGTATAGATGTGTGCGTGTGTGTGCGGGATGAGATAGCGCGAGCGCTAGAGGTGCATGAACCTCCGAGACCTAACCTCATATTTGCGATTTTTCCTCGGCACTTTACATTTGGGCAAAAATATCGGCTGGTCCAGAAAAAGTATGTAACGTACAACGTTAGATGCACCCGGATGGAATTTTGCTCGACTATCCTTCTTTTTTGGCAAGGGGATTTTTTATAACTACAGGAGGAATTTGATAAGCTTTGCATTTGAGTCGCAGGTATGCTTGCCTAGGTCATGTACTGTTAATTTTTTTTTTCATTAATACACAATTATTTACTATTTTTATTAACTTTTGTATATTTAATGAACTAGTTTCGCTAAATAAGAAAGTATTTCACATGTTTACAGATTTAAAAATGGAAGAACTAAATATATTAGAATACTGTGAAGATCCTAATTGTACAGTTGATACGATTATATATCGCGTTAAAATATTTTTGCCGGCTAATCTCACAGAGAATCACCCATATATAAATATATACATGTATTTGTTTCAGTTTAAAGAACGAAAATTATCTAGAGCTGGCCAATTCAGTTGTAGATCTTTTTAAAGCCGAAAAAAAGAACTTTACCACGAACCGGCATACTCGTCGCAGAGGACAGTTAATGGAAAGAAAAAATTATTAAACGAAGGAATGCTATTGGGGTCTTCCACAATTCTACTGACATGAGCGATTCAAAGATTTCTTCCGAAAGAGCAATCTCATAAAAGTAATCAATGTTCTGAAGGCAGATGATACTAATACCTCAGGTATTGAATAAAACACGTTCATTTGCAAAATATTGTATGAAGTATATATACGGTGAAAACTCTTTTAAATTTCAGAACCGCCACTAGAACTTGACTTATCTATATTAGAAAATACAACAAGAAATTGAGACAGTTTGGTTAAAAACTACTTTTACGAATCAAAGTGGTTTTGGCATTATAAATAAGTATAAAATTTTACAAACGCAACTTGCCCCAAAACTGGTAAAGTAATTTGATATTTTAAAGATAAGTTTTCTTTCACAATAATAAATTTAATAAAAAATTATAATCATAGATCTGTTTGGACTTTAAAAATCATTTTGATACCCAATGCGAATCAAACACTGATGAACTATTAGTATCAAATCGATTAAAGCACAAGTGGTCAATATTAGCAGAAAAGATAATTGCATTAGCAAAAAGAAATAACGCAAAACTAGAAGTTACTACAAGTTATTTGCAATCAATACTGACGGCTAACCAAACCGTGCATGATAATGGTAAAAATAACTTATTATATTTATACCAAAATATACAAATATGTACTAAATTTTTTAAAATAATTATAATTTAGGGCATACAAATTCTTTAGCATTTTTATTGCTCTTATCGTTGCTAAGGCATCCATTTAAAAGACCGAAAAATTGCACTTGGACTGTACCGACAGCAGAAGCTAGTAAATTTTATATCCAACATATTGAGGTAAAGCGAACGATTTTTTTCCTGTCATTTTATCATAATTTTATTCAATTTTTAATATTCTATTGAAGATCACGAAAATTTTGAAGACTCTATTACACAGCATCGTACGAAATTTGCAGATGATTCCTTGAAAGTGTTGCCGTACGCCGTATTTTGTGGTTCACTATCTTGTTTACAGTGCTATCACGTCGTAATAAAGGATATAAGCTATCATTTTAATAACTGCGTTAATGCTATAGATTTTCTTTTTAAGCTTTTTTTTTTGTTTTAAAAATAAACTACCCTCCTATGATGACTCATGTATGGGCATTTTTCCAAACTCATGTTTTTGAGTTGCTTAAAGAAAGGCGAACAACGAATTAATTATAGAATTAGATTAGGTTTCTAAGACTGCGTAGTTTTAAGACATTTTATAGAAGTAGTAGAAGTTTACAATGTTTAGTGTGTGCTAGTCATAAAAGGATGGATATGCAAAACGAAATGTTAAAGCTTACATGCAAATTGTATAGCAATTTAAGTCTATCTAGGAAAAATATACAATTTGTGATAAAGATAATGCAAAATTTTGTTGAAAAAATTTTTAATTATTTTTTGTACGAACAATTATCTACAAATTTACACAATGCTATTAGTGATGAAGCGGCCGCATAAATTAAAAAAACTTTTCAGAAATTTCAGAACCATTTTTAGATTTTAGATCTGAATCGGATATTTTGATCATGTTGAGACGGGAAATTGTTTGGGATCACATACTTAGCATAATGAAGTTGGAGCAGTATATGTCACTATACCTTGCTTTCCTCCTAACTTTTCTTCCAAACTCGACAGCATCATTTTATTCAATATTTTTCATTCACTTGATAGGAAACAGTATGGTAACGCTATTATATTTAAAATGTTCATCGATAAACTTAATGACATACGGGGCAATGGCATTGAAATAATTATAAAAATGAAGAATGAAAAAATAAAACTCAAAATATATTTTATAACTACCTTAATACTAGGTGATAATCTCGGTAACAATAGTATCGTTGGATTTATTATAGCCGAATATGCTATGCTAATGGTGACCTAGTACATAATTTGATAAGTGAAGATGAAAATTTATTGAGAACTGATGATAAATATGAAAGAGATTTAAAAAATATGGATTTTTCTGCCAATGGTATTAAAGAATATTGCATTTTTGATGAGATTAAAGATTTTAATGTTATAGAAAATTCGAGTGTCGATGTAATGCACGATGTGTATGAAGGTGTTTGTAATTACGTAATGGCAGAGATTTTATTCAAATTCATCGTCGAAGATAAAATATTGAACGTAGACTACATTAATTATAAGCTTCGTAGCATGAACTTTGGTTTTGAATGCTCCAATATACCACCGGCTATTAATTTAGAGTATTTAAAAAATAATATTAAGTTAAAGATGTCTGCAGTTGAGTGTTTATTTTTCTCACGTTATTTTGGTATAATCGTAGGAGGTATTATAAAGCCTGATAATAAATACTGGAGATTGTATACAAAATTAAGATCAATGGTTCATTTGGTAACTTCTCCCGTTTTGAAATATTCACATATTTTACAACTTGAAACGATCATAATTGAATTCGATGATATGTATATCCAACTTTCTGGAAATTTAAAACCAAAGTTCCACTTGCTAGTTCATTATACGAAACAGATATTAAAAAATGGACCTGTCTCTAAATACTCATGCATGATATTTGAGTTATATCACAGAATAATTAAATTAATTTTATCTAACTCTTTTTCGCACCAACAAATTTTAAAATCTGTAAGTAAGAGATATTTATTGGCAATGATGAATTTACGATGTACAAAATATGAAGAAAACTATATTACTTACGGTTCTGAAGTAGCAGATGATTCAGTAAATTATATATTTCAGTCATCAAACGTCAAGTATGCAATAAAAAGTGTATGTGTGTGAGCCTGCGAGCTATTTTCCGTGTACCTCCTCAGCTAGGTTTTTTGCGAAGAATGAAAAGGAGTGCTTAATGATCTCCATGGGGCCATTGGGATGAGCCTTATTGTGTGCCTCAGCCTCTCCCCTCAGCCTCCTGTACAAATCTCTCTGGCCCTTAGTAGGTTCAGGCACAACATTTAGGCCGATAGGAAGCAGCTTCTAGTTTCGCAGCACCCTGGAGGCCTCGTCAGATGATGACATGCTAACCAGGACTGGTGGAGGAGCATCTGGTCTGGTGGGTTTGCTGAAGCGACGCATACCAATGCTAGAGAGACTCAAGTTGCTGATCCCGGCCAGGACAGCACGTACTCTGTCTACATCAGATTGCTCATTGGATGGAGGGAGATTATAGAGCACGATGTTAGAGGCTCTGCGAAGGCGATTCTAAACCTCACAGGCCATGATGTCAACTGAGGGGGCAGCAGTGCCAGCAGGAAGCCCCTCACCAGGCCGTCCTACCTGGACTTCATATCATCAATCTCCCTGAAGAAGGCATCCTGGGGATTACCAGCAGTTGAAGGCGAGGGAGTCCTGGATGAGGCACCAGAGTCGAGCTCCACTGAGCCTGGCAGAACACGAGACCCAGCTGTGGTTATCACGTTGGAGGACTGCGGAGCAGCATCAGTCAGAGGCCCATGCATGCCTGGGAGGTCAGGGTCTTCACCAGGGACGAAGCAGACAAAGCATATAATGAGATCCTGGTCGTTGGACAGGACCCGACAGCCAAATCTGCGAGCACAATCCTCGAAGAATCTGGAGCATTTTTGGCAATGCAAGTTCCCAGCTCGAATGGCCTCACACTCGACAAAGTCACAGCCAAAGCTATTACTCGGTCTGTACCTTCTTCTGTTCACGAGGGAGTCGTCGGGCTAGCCGGACATGCTGATGTTGGAGGTTATGGCGCTAACTACGAAGAGGACTGGAGAGAGCTAAGCGATGGAAGAGCGATGCGGGGCAAACACAGCAGTGACAGCGAGAATATAGAGAGCGACTAATCCAGTCGGAGAACCTCCGTACTGCGAGCAAAATGTGGAGCAAACTTGGGCTAAACAAGCGGGCAATTATGACTAGCCACGCGGTGCCTCGCGGGAATCAGCTCGCATCCGAACAACAGCAACAGCACAGCACAAGACACACACGCGTAAAATGAAAACGCATTGCTGGCGTACAGTCAGCGTGAGAGTTTATTGCCAGGCCCGCACTTGCTCCGAAAAAATTACACCAGAAATGTAGCGCGGTATGCGCTCGGTGCGTATGCAACAGAGCAAAAGCACGCGGTTTTGGAGGTTAGCTCCGGAGATCCGCCAGTGACACTGCCATCCACTTATAAATGTCCGAATTATTGTACAGGCCGATAAAGCACACTGACGCGGATGATCGGGATCTGATATTTACGCGAAATGCGCAAGATTTATTGCAACTTCGTGGTAAATGATCGAGAACGATGCGCCAGTGCGTCTACTTACTGCGCCACCTATCGGCATTATATGACTAATCGCGCGATTTTTTAATAGGGCCTTCATGACATCTGAAAAAGCGTAGCGAGTATACAGTGAGAAAGACCAGTTCTCAGTTTCATCAACATTATTGTTAGACAAGTTCTTAAACTCTTAGCAGCTGTATATCTAATAGACCCGCGTATATAGTCATAGAGATTGTCGAAGTTCAACGCAGTTAGTTATGCCAGTTAATCTGATTTAATTAGAATTACTTAAAACACCAGCAGTATCGAAATTCAGTGATCCTTTACTAGCGAAATGCCAAAGATTATTTAGCAAATCACACACTTCTCTACTCTTCATTGTGGTCGTATCTGAAGCTGTTGGGATACAAGATTCTTTATTGAGCTTGAAGAACTTTCCTTTGAGATGTCTTTCGCAGCATCGAGAATGACTTTGAATGATTATGTCCCGATTAACGAATAGACGCAACTTTGCTACAGATAGCACGACAACACGTTGACCTGATGAAGAGCAAACAAGGCAACTGCTCTTTGATTTACTAGTTCGGCTGAAGGGCAAAGTTATTTACTGTTCATCATCTATATTTTGACTTGTAACATTTAACTCAACATTGACTAAGTTTCCCATCAATAAAGAGCTGCGGTCGCTGGATGATGACGACTGCGGGCCCGCTGGCTCATCCTGACCAGTCGCCAATACAATTTTAATTAATATTATTGAATAAAATAAAGTAATAAATATTATATTATATTAATACTATTATATTCTTTGATAATTAAATGATTTTTGTAAAATTATAAATTGGTAAAAAAATCAAGTGGCGCGGTAGCGCCACGAAGGCGAGTTTGAGAAGCAGACGAAGCTTTGGCGCCCGTGACACTATTTACTTCTATATTGGTGTTCGGATTTTTTATTTTACAAAAAAAAAATTCTTCTTATTACTGTTGGTAAGCTTTTTGGCTCATTAGAATGTTTTCAGAGCTAAACTATGATTTCCAACAAAAAAATTAGTGAAAAGCCAGCTTATTTTTGTATTATGTGATTGAATCTACAAATACTAAAATCACGTTTTTCTTTTTTAGTCCAAAATGTGTTAGGACCGTTAAATTAGCCGCAAGAAGTGTTAGGACCGTGAAGTTGGTCGCACAACTATATACAGATGGGAATTGCTTTCTCAAAAAATATGAATAATATATTACGATATTTAGAATTAAGAGGTGGCCGGTGCATACTCTGCATTCCGAAGCAGTTACTAGGAAGCCAGGGTAGCCGATGACAAGGTTCAGGTATTTTTCGATGTCTTGGTATAACAATCATTCAAGTACGGTGTCTAGGTGTACAGGGTGGTCGATGGCGAGGTCTAGGTAGCGCGTTCCGTGGTTTTTTGTGTCTAGGTGTAAAAATCATTCGAAGAAGGTGTCTAGGGATACAGGGTGGCCGATGACGACGTCCAGGTAGTTTGCACCGTCGTTTTTGGCGTCTAGGTGTACAGGCTGGCCAATGACGAAGTCGAGGTAGTTCGCACCGTGATTTTTGGTGTCTAGGTGTAGAAATCATTTGAACGCGGTGTCCAGGTGTACAGGGTGGCCGATGACAAAGTCTTAGTAGCGCGCTCCATGGATTTTTGTGTCTTGCTGTAAAAATCATTCGAGGTAGAAGTCTGGTGTAAAATCATTTAGGGACTTTGTCTAGGTGTATAGAGTAGCCTATAACGAAGTCTAGGTGGTAAATACTCGAACAAATTTCATAAAAAGGATTTAAATCTCTAAAAAAAAATTAACTTTTAATAAAGTAAAAGGTCAGGCGAGTTTGATGTATTCCGCAAAATTATTACGGATGACAATCACGAAGTATTTCATATATATTTATTACAACAATTCTAATATTTGTCAAAGTTAATTGTGATCCAACAAATACTGTTGCAAATGTAATAATAGTAACCATAGATTTAAAAAGTAATGAAATCAATGAAAAATAGTCAAGTTTTAAATCTAGAAATTATACATTATATTAAGCATGAATACTTTTTCTCCGGTTCTCCGGTCCTTCAGGGTCACACTATCTATATTTCTTAATTTTAATAGTATAAGAGTGACCTCTTTGTAATTCGTATCTCATTTGAACCTCTTTTACAATGGGTTTACTTTATATTATACAATTATTATTTACATATACTAATATGCTGCTGCCGAGTATTATATTATCTTTTTATAATTTCTAGCGCTGCATATAATATATGTTGCTGCCAGTTTTTATAGAATATCGTTATAGATACCAGAGCTACATATACTAATATGCTGCTGTTGATTATGAGCTATAATAATTCTAACAAATTACAAAATTTCTTTGTATACTATATTTTTAGTGAAAATTTTATTTTTATTTTTTGTATTTAGTACTTTTATTGTACCATTGTTAAGTAATGACACTTTTGATTAATCCATGAACAAATACCTTATTCCATGATCCGAAATTATCGGCATAAGATGCACCAGAGCACGAGTTGCCCTCAGCGCTTCCTGCAAAATCTATACCTTTTGTTGTTGAATTTACTTTTAAATTGGTTATTGTGTGACTGTTATCGTATTTAAAAATTCCCGTTTCACGAATTAATTTGCATTGTTCATGACTTATCTTATAAATATATTCTTGTTCTCCATTTTCTGTAGGTATAAGATGACCGAAAATTCCGCAACTTGATACTGTTCGATGAATTTCTATTCTGCATTGAATTATCATGACTTCTCCAAATTCTGCTACCTGTATCAGCTCGATGTTGACGCTTGTTGAATTCACGGTTGTATTGTGAAAGTCACATTCCTCAGAGTCCATCAAAGAGAATGTTGTTATATTTGGCGTTGTTGTGCCGCAGTCATAGCCAATGATTGCTTCGTTAATTTTAAAACTTGTCATTAATAAAATTGTTTTGAAGATCATGGTTCAGAGTTTCCTAAAACAGAAAAGAACGTTAGTTTTCTTTTTTATACATGATTAATTTATTTGCACGAACTGTATTTGGCTTTCCATTTTTATTTATTATGACATTGCTATTCTCAGTCACGTCTAAAATTTCAAAAGGTCCCAGGTTTTGATTTTTATCTAATTTTCCTGGTTTTGGTTCTTTTATGAGCCATACTTGATCACCTTTGTTAAATTTAACTGGATTTGTAAAACGATCATAATATTTTTTTGATTTTTCTATTGCTAATATTAGATTTTTGCGTGCAAGACTAGCAATATCTTTGATATTTGTAATTAAATTAGATAAATAATTATTGAAGGTTGGAAGTTGTTCTGATGATTTTAAAGAAAACCAGTTCATACGGCGTAAATCTATGATCGCTATGTACACTCGTATTATAATTAAATTGTGCTAATTCTGACAAACTATCCCACTCAATCTTTTTCGTAGAAAAGTTTTTTAGATATTCGCACAATGGGTGATGAGCTTTTTCTAGTGAGCCATTCGATTGAGGTGAGAAAGCTGTTGTTTCTATTTTTGAAAATTTAAATCTTCGTGCTACAGCTTTTAGTATTTTATTTGTAAAATTTGCACCTCTGTCTGTAAGAACAACTTTTGGTGAACTGAAAATGCATATGAATTTTTTTATAAATGCATCTGCAATTGTTTCTGCCGTTTGATCTTGTAAAGGTACTGCAATTAAAAATTTTGATAATTGATCTTGTATAGTAAGAATTACTTATTTTGGTTTTTAGTTATATTTAGTGGACCTACTATATCCATGGCTATTTTTTCAAAATTTTGAACGGTGTATCTGTTATTACCATTGTCTTGTTTTTACTCTTTTTAGTTTATTTCTTTGACAATCTTCACAATTTTTGATTTTACGTTCAATATCTGATTTTAAATTTTCCCAAAAATATTTACTTGTGTAGCGCGATAGGAGTGTCCTCCTATCGCGCTTGAATGCTTTAGGTCAAATATCCTGTTTCTGTATTTTAATTCTACGTATTCTATATAGTTTAGACAAATTACTACTTTAATATCAGAATTTTGAAAACCTTTAACTAAGATTTCTTCTACCTCCAGCCAATTAATATTATTTAGTTTTTAATTTTTGACGTATCATAATATTTTTTAGAAGTTCAAAGCTCTGTAATATATTTTCTTTAACTCTGATTACAGATTGACCTGTATCAATGCATAGTATAAATAATTTTTTTGAATTTAAGCTATTAATTTCGATTTTATTTACATTTAAATGTTTTAAAACTTAATACTTTTGCTATTTATTAAACTATCTAATTTTTTATCTAAAGCTTTGCCCTGTTTATTTATGAAATGCGCAATATTATCTTTCCTAAATTGTATAGATTTTTTTGTATAAACGATGTTTTTGCTTTTCTGGAATCTTCAATCTTAGTTCTATTTTTTTCTATCTTAGTTTTGCTTCTCTTTTTCTTGTTAAAAATCTTCTTTTTTAATTTAATTCTTTCCTCATTTAATTTTTGAATTTTCATATCGTTAGTTGGTATTTCGTTAGTTTCCAGCGTTTTTAATTCTTTCGCTTTTTGAGCTCTCGTAATCACATCGTAATCATCGTTTGTATTAATTTTATCCGGTTTGTAAATGATTTCGTAATCGTAATCTAATAATTTTAACCTCCATTTTTGAACTCTGTTATTTTTATCTGCTGATTTAAATGACAATGACGGTTTATGATCAGAAATTATTTTAAATTTATTACCATAAATATAATTTCGGAATGTTTTTACTGCGAACATGATTGCAAGTGCCTCACGTTCATAAGTATGATAATTTTTTTCAGCTGCTTTCAATACTCTTGACGCAAATGCAATTGGACTGTCTTCGCCGATCTCCGCTTGCGATAATACGCAGCCAAGTGCATAATTAGATGCATCTGTAGTTATTATAAATGGTTTAGTCATATCAGGAAATTGTAATATTGGCGCTGAACATAAAGCTTCTTTCAATTTCTCGACTGCTTGTTGTTGCTCTTTATTCCAAGCAAATTTTGTTTGTTTTTGTAGTAATTGTATAATTGGTTTAGCTATCTCCGAAAAATTGTTTATAAATCGTCTATAATAGCCTGACAATCCTAGAAATTCTCGAACATTTTTAACATTTCGTGGAGTTGAAAATTTTGATATAGCTTCAATTTTCTTTGGATCTGTTTTTACTCCTTGCTCGCTAATAATATGACCTAAAAATTCCACTTCTTTCTGGAAAAATTTACATTTACTCATTTCCAATTTAAGTTCGGCTTCTCTTAATTTTTGTGCTATTAGATTAAATCGTTCATTATGCTCTTCTACTGTATTTGATACTATAATTATATCATCTATATAAACATAGCAAATTTCTTTCTCTAACAATTCTCCTAGTACCTTTATTAGCACTCTTTGAAATACTCTTGGCGAATTAATTAATCCAAATGGTAATACTTTAAATTCAAAACGTCCTAATGGGTGTATACTAAATGCTGTTTTATGTATATCTGCCTCTTTCATTTTTATTTGATGAAACCCTGAGATAATATCGTTCTCGTAAAATATTTGTTTTTTCCCATAGAATCGAATATCTCTGTTATATTCGGCAATAGATATGGATCTGGTATTGTTTTAGCATTTAGTTTTCGATAATCAATTACTAATCTCCATTTCTTTTTTCCGTCCTTTGTTAAACCTTTTTTCGGTACAACCCACGCTGGAGCGTTGAATGCACTCGTTGATGATCTAACCAATTCATTTATTATTAATTTTTTTGTTTCACTGATAGCTATTTGTTTCAAGGTATATGGTAATGGAAACTGTTTCACATAAACTGGAGTTTCGTCCATTAAATTTATCTCATGCTGTTCGACGTTACATGTCCCTAATTTATCTCCATCTATCCAGCATATATCCTCATTAGATAATATCAAATCATCAATAAATTTCCTTTTTTCTTAGATAAATGATTTAGATTTATCGTGTTTAATAATAAATTTTTTCTCTCTTTTTTACTTAATTTTTCTACTTCTTCAACATTACGTGCACTTTGTGACATTAAATATATAGAACCACAATGGAAGGTTTCTTCCTCCTTTGGCAGTGGTAGTCCTGAAATTCCCATGAACATATCTGGCATATCTTCGATAACAAACGTAAGAAAATTTATTTCATTTGTATGACGTAGATATTTTGCATCTCCTTCAAACTCTACATTATCTTTGAGTACTTTTACGAATGTCTGGAAATTTTGTATGGAATACTCCTCGGTTTCTTCTTTTTCTGTACTTTCAAGAGTTTCATTAATGGTTCCTATGAACTGTTGAATGTTTGATTTTGAATCATCGATAAACTTTGTAAGTTTTACATTACTCCAGTTACTCGGCTGTGCTTCTTCCGAAATTTCTTTCAAGAAATCTGGTGAGTCATTTGAGTATTCTGAGTCGCTTTTGTTTTCTGAAATCCCGTTATTTATGTTATCTTGAATTTTTTCTACTATATCTAGTACTTTTTCTAAATCTTGTTGTACTGTAATATTTTCTACTTTAGTTTCTTGAGTAGTTGCCTCTTTTTCATTTTCTTCAGCAACGATGCTAGTATTTATTTGACTGATATGCATTGTTGATTTTAATTCAATTTTTATATTATTTATTTCTAAATATCCCTTATCTAATCTTAATTTTTGTTGTAATAAAACCTTTATTCCAATAATTCCATCATAGGGAATGGCAAATGTCTCCGGTGCTACATGAAAATCAAAATATTTTCCATTTATTGGTAATTTTATTGATCCGTAATATAACGTATAGTGTTTTCTGTTATTCCTGATATTAATATTTGTTCATCATTATTTATTTGATTTAGTGATATATTTTGTTTTTTGATAATGTTTAGTTGTGCACCACTATCTACTAATAATCAATTTATTTTCTTCGATTGTCGATCTTCTACTTCTATATATTGCAATAAATTTTCAAGTTTCAAAACATATGTTTGCAATATACTGTCTATTTTACTGTTGATCTTTTTGTCTATATTTGCTATATCTTGCGTATGATTAATAATTTCATTGTTAGTTATTTGTAGTGGGAACGCTGTATTCTTGTCATCCCTTCCTAGGCGTTCCCTCCAGGAAGAGCGTTTCAGTTTTCCTGCTTATTTTTGTTTCTAAAGCATCTTTCTGCAGTATGGTTTGTGATTTTGCATATTGTGCAGAATTTCTCTTTCTAGCATTTTAATCTTTTCACAATTATCTATTTTATGTCCCGACTTGTCGCAGTACTTGCAAAATGATTGTCTAGATTTTCCTCCTTCTAAAGCCTTTAATTTTTTGCATTCGCTGACTACATGACTTGTCATTTTGCAGTATTTGCAATACTTCCTCTGAAGACTCCTGTTGTAATTATTATTGTTGGTTTGGTACGTTTGTTGTTTGTTTTTAAAATTTTACAAAATTTCGCTGTATGGCCTGTTTCTTCACACATCTGGCCATCTGGCATTTAAACTGTTGTTTAGCTTTATATTCCGCAACAAGGATTTTTGTTTGTTCACACTCTACTTCTTCATGTCCCACTGTTTCACAAATTGTACAAATTCTGAATGGTGACCTGCTTTCGCCTACTTTACAATATTTTATTGTATGACCTTTTTTATTGCACTTTTTGCACATTACATCTGGACAATTCTGTACTGTATGCCCCATAAGGTTACAATATTCATATTTATCTATATTATTGATCATTGTATTTGAACATATATTTGGGTTATGTCCTGTTTCTTTACAATTCCAGCATATTTCATAATCTCTTATGTAAGGACATTGTCCCACATCGTGTCCCATTTCTTGGCAATATTGGCAATGATTATTCTGTTTCTTGTTGAATCGGCATGCGCTAATCAAGTGTCCTGGTTGGCTGCAAAATTTACAGATTAACTTGATTTTATTCTCGACATTCATGCAATTATTAGAAAAATGATCCGCTCCTTTACAGTATACACATATTTCTGCATGACAAAAAAGAGCCTCATGCTGGAAGTCTCTACATATTGGGCATGTCAGCACTTTCTGTGGTTGCTCTATTCTTCGTTCATAATCCTCGTATGCAGTGGTCACGGTGCCTCTGCTTATCTTTTTTCTTTTCCTTATGTCGGTTTCAATTTCTATTGCTACCTTTGAAATGTCTTCTGCGGTGTTTTATGCCCCTAACTCATATTTTATTTCTGATTTAAGACCTTTTTTATACTTCTTCGCATTTTCTACGTTCAATTCTCTGTCAAATCTTGTTAGTTCATCTGCTGATACTCTTTCTCGTTTTATCAGTTCTTTTATTTTTAGTACTATTTTACGTAATCTATTTGTATATTGGACCACAGTTTCACTTTCCCCTTGTATTATTCTACGCATCTTAAAAATAAGTTCGTGAATATCATCGTCGATTGTATATAACGTGCTAACTGCATTTATTAATTCATCTATGGTTTTTATCTCGTTGCCGCCCAATGCTTCTTCTGCTTCTCCTTTCATTCTTACTTTTAGGAGGTTTGTCAGATTTCCTTCATCTATAGTATCTATAAGATTTCTGACCTGTTTTAATTTTTTTATGTAGTCCGCTGCTGTCATATTTTTTCCATTGTATTCTGGTACGTAGTTTGCGATATCTTTCAGATTTAATTTCAATGGCCTTGCTGCTTCCGTTGGAGGGGCCATGTTTATGATGTTCTCTCTTTCTTAATTTTCTCTGTTATCGTAAGTTTGATTTAAGTTCTGATCCGTTTTATTTTCAGTGTTGTTTATGTTGTATTTATTTTCTACGCTTTTTTGTATGGTAAACATTTTTTTGTCTGGTAGTTGATCAAGATCTATTAGGCTTTTATGTTCATTTAAACTTGCGTTGAACGACAAGCTTGTCGAAGACCTATCGCTCTCTAATACGTTATATTGTGGGTCTTTTGGAGTTCCTATGGCCAGGCTTTGTTCCGCTTGAAATCCCCCTATATCCGAATATCGCTCGTCTTTTTCGAGTTCGAATGTCTTATTTAAAATTGAATCATTTGCTTGGAACCATGATAAGTCTGTTTGAAACGTTAAACTTCTTCGTTTACTTGGAATGCTACTATCGTCCCAGCTTTCCTGTTGTTGCTTTTTAGGGTTTTCCAGTATATTTTCTTTTGCTAGACTATCAACTTTCTGTTTTGATTTCTTTTCGTTATTAGTTTTTGCTGCTACTGGTACTTTTGGTATGGTTCCTGTAGTTTGTAGTGTGTTGTTACTTTTATCTTGAGTCTTTGGAGGTGTCCTTTGTATCTTCAAGCTCTTCTTAAAAGCCTGTTCTTCGAGTGGTCCTGTTATTAAGCTGTTTTTTAACTTTGAATTTTGTTGAACTTGTTGTCTAGTAATTCTTACGTTCTCTGGAGTTTTATCATCTGTTGTTGCTTTATTGCTCATTTGAAATTTTCATTACGCGATTAAAAGTATATTCTGATTGTTTTACTAAAACCCATTGAGTTTTTAAATTGGCCTATATAGTGTTTGTTTACGTTTTGCTCTAGTTCCGCGTTTTTGCTACTGTTAGCAAGTTCAGTAGGTCAGCAGTTTTTATTTAATTTAGGACATATCGAATTGTTCAAATCATAAAGAAATATTACTAATAGTAAGCATACGTCGCACTATGGGATATTTCGACTATTCCTGTTTCAAAATCAATCAAAGTCCGAATCCAGTCGGTCGATCAACATGAAATTTTTAGAAGATGATGTTAGAACTATCAGAAATCACAGAAAAATGACCAGAAATGTTGATGATTACTGTATGGTCCAGGATAACTCGTTAAAGTTGACGGTTTTCGCAAAAAAATTACAAAAGTCACTGTAGATCAATGGATTTTTTTTTATTTAATGTTTGTAAACGATATTTTTATGTATTTTTTCCCGCTGAATTCAAATATTCCCTTAAACACGGGTGTCAGATCGCTAGAAATTTCCCTCTTCCTATGGCATACTTTACAGATGGGCTAGAATCATGGCACAAGTACTATAGGTCACAGGTCACACACAAGATCATTGTCGTCAAAATTCTCGAATAAATCGTATTACAGATTTATACAACAGAGCGATTGAAATGAGTGATCCTTTAATATCCCTCATCGGAATAAAAAAGAGAATAGTTGTTTTGCGCAAACATAAATCAGCTGAAGTTAAAAATTACATAAAGAAAAAGTGAGTATTGGAAATAAAAATGAAGTAGAAATTGACGACGAATGCAGTGATTCTGAAAGGGACGAGACTGAAATGATCACAAATGATGAATTTGAATCACAAAATATTTAGTATATTGTAACGTGGCAGTTCGACTGCACGTTACAAGTGGATAATTTGCGCCGCGCAATAGAGAGGCGATGACAACCTCGCAACGTGGCAGGTCGAGCCGCGAGTAGGCGCACAGAAGAGCACACAGAAGGGCGCACAGAAGGCCTCTTTCGCTCCGCAACGCTGCTACCGATAGGACGCCTGCGCTGCTCACCGAGGCTTCGATTGTCCCGGTGCCCGCGTGCCATTGCAGCTCGCCTTCGCTCTCGTTATCGTAGCAAGTAAGTAACAGTGTACTTAGCGTGCGAATAAATTAGTGCAGCTGTGCCTCGGATGAACGCGTCGCGACACGGTTAGTGCAACGCAATGCACTTTGACGGTCGTGACAAGGGCGGCGAGTCGAGTGCCGTGAGGTCTCGTCGCCTGTTGCGAATTTTCTAAGCTCTCGTTTTTCCTCGCTATCGTTCCTTTCACGCTATCGTTACCCTCCGCTCAAGCTACCGTTTGTCTTTTCCATGCTCTCGCTCTCGCACAATTCCCCGCTATCGTTACCCATGTATTGTGCATATTTCCTCACTATCGCTCTCACCTCGTATTGTACCTCCCCGCTATCGTTTCCTCACCCCCGCCATCCCTATCAGCTACCGATTACTGCGTGTTACCGAGCTACCGTTAGTAAGTAAGTTAGTGATTAGGTTAAATTAGCTATTAGTAGAGTTTCCGTTAAGTAGCCGTCAGAATGCACGAGTGTGCGCGGAGAGGACGAACAAGTGGTGTGTCGTCGCGCGGTTGTGTTGAGGTCGTCACCTCGTGAGGTGGTTTTCGAGGAGTTAGTATAGAGTACGGGTTTTCCACGACGCTGTATATGGAAAAATAAGCGTCTGATAGGCCGGGGAAGTCGCATAACTCGCGAGAATACGCCGCAACGGACGCGCTGGTCGTCGAGGCCGGTAGACGATCAGAGAGGTGAGGCGGGTATTCGCCCGCACCGACAAGTCGACGGACGGCGCGCTGACGACCGTGGCGGTGGCGTCGATTGCTCGGTGGGCGCGGGTGATCTCCCCGGAAGGAGGTTAGAATTATTAAAATCGTTGCGGGGCCGCGTGTAGAAGTTCGCTCTTACTCACGACGACCTCGATCGGCGGTGTGACGTGCCGCATAGTAGTTTAGTTAGTTCAGCGTAGTGCCTCTGGACTGTAGAGGCCGCAGGTTATCGGCAGGTTGCCGTGGTTGTTAAGAGGAAAAATGAAGAATAAATACGACATATCATATCCGCAGCAAGCCTTAATGAGTTTTATGACCCACGACCCTGTTCGATACTCCACCCTTTCCTTAGAGCTAGCCGAGCTCATCTCCCACGCCGTCGGGTCCCAACACACGGTGGCGCTCACACGGAAAGGGGATCGCGGAATCCCTGGCATCTCGATGCCTGGCGCCCTGGGCCGAGGCGGCCCGCCACCTTGTATGCATTGGAGCGTGACGGCGCGCGAATATAGATTTAAGAACGCTGGGCTGCGCTAGCAGACCCCAGGTTTCAATATATAATAGCATAATAGTTCAATTTATTGTATTATATTTGTAATTAAACTGTTCGTAACATTTCTACGAATACAATTACTTAAACTCTTACCTTAATCTCATATTTTATTTATTTTACAATTACATTACTAATCCCAAGACGAAATTAACTATGAATATTTACGTAAGTGCATATTTTTTAAATATATTATGGGGGATGTGCCCAGTATACATAATGCCTAGTATGGATAATTTGATGTTTCCAGCTTCCAATAACAGATAGAGCTACTTTAGGTCGGTTTTTTCGTACGTATTTGTGGTCTAATAAAAATACTTCGGTACCGTTATTTTAAATTAATCACAGAAAAAGTTATAAGGAAAATAAGTAAATATGCATTTCAAAAGTGTGAAAAGTTATTTTACGAGGATTGAAAATTGCACTTTTTAATATTGATGTCGCGAATTAACTATTCACGGGACATCCAGTCGGGGCAATTCCTAATCATAGAGGGCTATGTAAGGAACAAATTCACTTGAAAATAAATATGGGTCGTATGACGTATTTATTATACAGTTTATATAATCAAACATATATTTACCATCACCATTATAAAAAACATAAATTGACAGAGTTTTATAACTGTATAGAATGAGAACAAATCCTACGGAGTCATAAAAGACAAAATTTTGGCGATTCTACATGTTTTTCCCGGTTTTCCGGATGAAAAAAAAAATCCTACAAAATTTTAAGGGGCAGATTTGAATTTAGCGGGAAAAATTCCATTGATCTACAGTGACTTTTGGGATTTTTTTGTGAAAACCGTCAACTTTAACCAGTTATCCATACAGTAAACATCAACATTTCTGGTCATTTTTCTGTATTTTCTGATAGTTCGAACATCATCCTCCAAAAATTTCATGTTGATCGACCAACAGGATTTGGACTTATTTGATTTTGAAACAGGAAAAGTCGAAATATCCCATAGTGCGAGGGACTTTAGCCGTCGGTGCTATGCCGACTCCGTACTATGCAGCCTGGTCGCCTCGGTGTACAACTGCGAGGCGTGCGAAGCTCGCCGCGCAGTTGTACACGCCGCGCAGTTGTGAGATAATTGGTTTTACCGTCCCATTGTCCCAAATTTTTACATACAAACTTAAAATAAACAATATTTTTCCAAAATAAACGATAATACGAATTCTCTGCGGTAAAATTATAGGTAATTATATTCTCTTTAAGGTGCATATCATCAGGCAATATTTACTTTCTCAATAACTCTCAAAACTAAAATCTGAATACTAAAAAATCTCTATAAAAAAAAAACGCGTTAACAAAATGTAAAAAAATGCTACAGTAAAAACAAAGAAAATGAGACTAAGTGGATTGAAATCCACTGATAAGTAGAAGCTGAGATATAGGCATCTATAGGCATCTGTGAGGGAATACATACACACACACACATTGTCACGCCCATACATCTGTCCGTACGGATATTTTACAAAACCACTACGTTTCTACTTAAAATGTATCAAAACACGCTTCTTAAATGTTATAACACAAACTCTAAAAATTACCATTACAAGGCTTACTTAGGTAGGACACAAAATGAAAAAATCATGCATTACCCGAATGTGGTCTCTTATTCATCTCGACTAAAATAAAAAAAAGTTATTCTCTTAATTTTGTAAAATATTTTGAAATATTTCTAAGAAAATGTATTATAATATTGTAATTTTACATTTCTAAAAATTACTTTATGAATATTGTAAAATAATGCTGAGTAATATGACTTGTAAAGATTATAAAAATATATCAAAATATTTTATCAATATACGTTGCCTCTACCAAATAAAAAACGTATCTGCGTAATATTTATGAAATATTTTAAAATCTTGAAAAGAAAATGTATCTTAATCTCGTAATTTAATATTTATTCAAAATATTTTACTAGCCTTTCAAAATATGTCTAAAAATCATAATTTTAAAATGTTTTTAACATTTTTCATAATATTTTATTCCTACATTTTTTTGTGAACCAAATTAAAATGTTTCTTATAAATAGTTATAAAATATTTAAAAATGTTTTTAGATACGTTTTATAACGATTTATGTACATATTTGAATAAAATATGAATGCAACATTATAAAATCTTTAAAAGAAAATGTATCAAAATCTTGTAGTTAAATATTTATTTCATTTAGTTGATGGTAACAATTTTGAAAAATAAAAATGAGAAAGGGTAAAGATTAGAAATTCGAAATTTATAAACTGAGATTTTGAAATGAAAAATTTGTAAAACAAAAATATTGAATTGAAATATTGCGAAAGGTGATATTTGTAGTTAAAATATTGCAAAAGCGATATTTTTAGGAATTTCCATATTTAGGTTTTCAAAATTATATTTTTCCAATATTCTGGGACTTAAACTTTTACCTTTCGTTATAATTCAATTCGTAATTTTTGCCTTTCAAATATTTATTTTTCAAAATTTTTACCCTCACCCAAGTAAGAGGACATCCGATACCAGAGTGCAAAAAATTTAAGAATTTAGAAAATATGGCTCGAAGGCGGGAAAATTGTAGTCATTGTAAAGAAGAGGGACACACAGTAGAACATTGTCAAGAAATCAAATCACTGGAATCAAGAGCAAATAAATTTTATAGTTATTGCAAAAATACGAACCATACGATAGAGGAATGCCTTAAATTGCAGAATCAGCAAATGAATCGTGTGGGAAACGAGTAAAGCCTACTCGGGTCGAGTGGACAAGAAATAATAAGGCTGCATTCGAAACAGATTATGACACAGCAAATTCAATAAAAACAAGTGATTTCTATGAACAAAATGTCTCAAATACAGAGAAGTCGGAGAAATGCAATAATGAACTAAACGTTACGAATATTGAGAAACTAAAAGTATTTTTTTTTTAAGTGGCATTTCGAACTCGAAAGTTCATTGCCTCATCTACGCAAGCCTTCCACGTATCTCTATTTTGTGCCAACCCCATCCATTGCGCACCCTCCCTCCCGATTTCAGTTAAGTCCGTTTTTACGTTGTCCCCCACCTGCGCCTAGGTCTACCTAGAGGTCGCGGTGTGTTTGGCTTTCCTTTCATTATACGCGCTGCCGTGCGATCGTCTCCCATTCTTGCCACGTGCCCTGCCCATCTTAGTCTACGCGATTTAATTATTCTGTTTATATTCGGTGACGAGTATAAATTGTGTAGCTCGTCATTGTGCAGTTTCCTCCACTCCCCGGTTTCTTCATCTTTCTTTGGCTCGTATATTTTCCGCAG
The DNA here is from genome assembly GCA_016647725.1 of Nasonia giraulti. Lineage (NCBI taxonomy): Eukaryota > Metazoa > Arthropoda > Insecta > Hymenoptera > Pteromalidae > Nasonia > Nasonia giraulti. Next base: position 102,387 of record QLYP01000388.1, read on the forward strand.
AACCTTATTTTCGAACACCCTAAAACGGTTTTCTTCCGCTTTAGTTAGCGCCCAGGTTTCGCACCCGTACAAAATTACCGGCATTATTATAGTCCTATATATCCTTACTGTTACATTTCTAGACAGCAGTTTTGATTTTAGTAATCTATTCATGGCGTAGAAGCAGGCATTACCCGAATGAAGTCTCTTGTTAATCTCGGCTTTAATTTCATTTCGATCATTTATGGTTGTGCCTAAATATCTGAATTCGCTAACCTTTTCGAAAGTATAATTTCCGACTCTAAGATCACCCTCACCTTCGCAAATGCCCTGAAATCGCTCTACCCCGTTTCGTAGCTTTTCAGTGTCGAAGGTTTCTACTTTGTTCGCCCGTTTACTATTTTGCCCAGCTACTAATTTGGCTCTTAATTTGGCCACTACTAGAAAATGATCCGAGTCGCAATCCGCCCCCCCCCCCCTATAGGTTCTTACGTCAAGTACATTTGTGTGGCGCCTTTTATCGATAAGGAAGTGATCGATTTGATTTTGCGTGGCTCCGTCCGGCGATGTCCACGTTGCTTTGTGTATATCCTTGTGCTTAAAGCACGTAGTTTTTACTATAAGATCTTTTGCAGACGCGAAATTTATGACTCTAATATAGTTATCGTTGCTGGTTTCGTGCAGACCTTCCTTGCCTATAGTGGGCCTAAACATTTCCTCTTTCCCTATTTTAGCGTTGAAATCCCCCACTACTATTTTGGTGTCGTAAGACGCAAATTGGTCGATTAATTGTTTACCTCTTCCTCTTTGTCCTCCGTAAGACAATGTACGTTAATAACCACGTAATTCGCTGGCTTCGTTACCGCGTAAGACCAGGTAGCGAATCATTCTACACATCCCCTTTCGGGGCAGTTGTCATCGCTCCCGCATCCTCCACGACAGCAGGATTTTTGTAATGTGTGCTAAAAGAGATAGAATATAGACATAGTGAGGTAGAAAGAGAAAGTGAAAATAGGAAATATTGTTGAGTGTTCGTTGTTGTGGTGGTGCTTGCGTCGTGTTTCTAGATGAATGCGTTCGCCAGTGTGGGCTCATCACACCCACGCCCGGGCCTATCGACTGTCCGCGGCTGCTTATTCGATTTATTCGCAGTTAACCTCCTTCTCAGGGGCCGTTCCTCTATCCGCAACCTGAGGACGCGCTGTGTAGTGGTGATAGGCACCCACCCGTCCGCTCTGGACGACTACGTCCAAGACCCGCTTAGGGTACCGGCGTTGCAACAGGAGAAACTAGAAGTATATCATATAAAATTAGATGATCGATTAGAATATATTGAGATTACGAATCCGTATACAATAAAATCATGCAGCTTACTCGTTGATAGTGGCGCACAGATAAATATAATTAAATTAGGGCAAATTTCTCTGATGGTGCAATTACAAGATAAAAAAATATTGTTGAGAAGGATAACAAGCAAGCATATAAAAACTTTGGGAATAATTAAACTACCAATAATTAATAAATATTTTGATTTCCATGTAGCATCAGAGGAATTTGTCATTCCGTACGATGGCATTTTAAGAATTAATTACTCAGAAAGAGTAAATTACGCTTAGATGAAGTATATTTAGAGATAAATGACATAAAATTAAAACTACAAAGTAGACCAATTAACAATAAAACAAGGATCAGAATGCAAGAGGGGGAATAAATAACGATCAAAAGAAATTTGTCAATAAAATTTTAAAAGAAATCATTGATGAAAATGATATATATGAAGGCGTAAATGAAAATAAGTGGAGCGAAAGTAAAGCTGAAAATGAATTTAAAGAAAATATAACTTATCAGAGTAATAAACACATCAGTGTAAATGAAAGCATGAAGCAAGAGGCAGACAATTTCGACAATACGAAAGGTTTCGAAAAAAATGAAATAGAGATAGAAAATACTTTTTATGATGATGTGAAAACAGTCCTGAATACAATAACTAAAGAATATGAAATCAGTCATGATACTCAGACGGAAATAATAAACGAAATTAACAAAGAGGAAAACAAGCCAGAAAATTTTAGAGAATTTTTGGAAACCGATAATAAGAATATTGAAAATTTTATATATAACATTAACGTAGAATTGCAAGAGGAGCAAAACTCGCAAGAAATCAGTGCAAAAGCAAAAGAATGTGATTTCAAGGACATATTAACAACAATGAAAGAAACTGAAGAAGAATTGTCAAAAGCCGAAGAAAAATTGATGTTTGGTGGAAAAGAATATCAACATATATTATTCGATATTGACTATATTACTGAAGGAGCTCAATTAGTGGACAAACTGGGCATAGAGGAGAGTTTAAATTTAAATATAGAAGCAATCGATGCATAAAACTAAACAAGGCAAACTCAAGATGCCTAATAGGCAGGAAGTATAGCAAAAGAAAGTACAGATGAAAAATGGTGGTAAACGGAATCAAGAAAGAATTGAACGAATCGCAAATAAATATCCAGTATGTGTTCTGGTATTGGTAAATATGTGTTCTGGATCGTGTATGGTATCCAGGTGCATGAGGTTGCCGATGACAGGGTCTTGTTGATGCGCTCCATAGCTTTTGATGTCTAAAATCAGTTTTTACACTTAGACAATAAAAGCTATGAACGTACTGCCTCGATCGCTTCATTGTCGACCGCATGTACCTGGACAGTAAACATAACTGATCTGAACAATTTTGCACCAAGAAGTACAGTGCGCAATGACTTCGCTATAAGTCACCCTAGACCGCATTCATGGACGATATTGACATGTGGGTACAAAAATCTACAGCACGCAATATTTATCGACAGCTTCGTCATCGAAGACCCTTGGCACCTGGACATCGAGCGTGACCGGATACCGCGAAACGATACTTGCATGTATACATAAAAAGTCACAAAATCAACTTCCTGGGTCCCGTCATCAGTGACCCCGAATACTCAGAAAGTTTGTGCAGTGACAGTGCGGCAGCTGTTCGAAAACATAACCTTAAATTCAAGCAGACAATGTAAACACATTCTGAGCAACTTATAGAAATCTATGGGAAAGCGATACCCAACTGTATTACACATAATAGCTTGTGCGATACAGAGATACTGTTTTGAGCATTCGTGATATATAAACTCGTTTATTATTAAACGAAACGGCTTTTTAACAAATATTTTCATTGGAAACCACAGTTTAGCTCAGAAAACATGCTGATAAGCCAAAAAAACTCACGAACAGTAACGATAAGCATTTTTTTCTGCATTATGAAAAATCTGAACATCAATATAGAAGTAAATAGTGTCACGGGTGCCGCGGCTTCGTCTGCTTCTCAAACTCGCCTTCGTGGCGCTACCACACCACTTGATTACTATAATATTGTATAACTTATATTATTTAATATACTATAATTTACTTTATTTGATTGATCACATTTCTTTTTGGATCTGTAATTTTGTTTCAATCGAAATTATTATGTTACATACTAATATTGACATGCACTGTAATATAGAATAAGTCAAACTCGGCTAACCGTTTACTTTTGTTGAAAGTTAATATTTTTTAGACATATTACATTTTTGTTCAATTAAACTTTTTAGAAGAATCTGAAATATGGTCTAGAAATAAAATGTATGTTTTATAAACAGTTTTAATTACAAACAAAACCCAGTTAATAGACTTGACATTGACCATCCAAAATGGCGGAGGGTTTTTTTGAGAATCAACAGATTTGTATGAAATTTGGTAAAACTCGTCTTCGTGGCGCTCCCGCGCCACTTGATGTGGGGGTTTTTGGGGTCGCCAGTTACAAATCTGAGGTCATATTTTTGAAATTCAAGATGGCGGAACCAATATGGCGGTCGGTTTTTTTTTAAATCAACAGATTTGTATGAAATTTGGTATATGGGGTTTTTTGGGGTCGCTGGTTACATATGTGAATTCAGATTTACATAAATTAAGTTTTTAAACTATAGTATTATAAGTTAACTAATTAATATTCCAATGTCAAAACATCATTTTTATTTTTTGCAGTAGAGTACCTTTTAATTATAAGTCTATTATCGGTAGTGGGTATAAAAGCATGACTTTGGGGTTTGAATTTTGGGGACAGCAGGGGGATTAGAAAATAGTCTGTTGAGTTTTTTAATTGTTTTTTCATGCTCTTGTTTGGTGTAATAAAAGAACTTAATATTTTCAAACTTTGACTGTGCCCAAGTGAAAAGTGTGCTTGAGTTTAAAAGAGCGTCATTTGGTTTAGCCTGTAAACTGTATCGCGTCGCTGCAGATTTTAAAGAAGCTCCAAGACCATTGCAAGCACATTTTCCATGCGACGTAGCATTGCAGTGCCATTCAGCCTCAACACCAAAATCAAGTTTATGATTCATTAAATACCTCATTTGCGTTCTGTTCTTAAAATGCTGCTTCGCACCATCGGATGTATAATATATTTTCTTGACTTTAGGACATACTTTTTTTATTTCTGGTATTAACTTTTCTTGCATCAAATATACAGCTGCTGCATCATGTTTTGTGCTATCTGAAAGTAATATATTGCTTTGATTTTGGATCCCAATTTCAGAGCGATAATAAAATACGACCGGGAATACTGTACACTGGTCGTTGTTGTAATGGAAAGCCTGCGCAGCATCTTGTGCAATGTATGCGTAATTTTCTACAAAATCACAATAGACCAATACTTCATCTGCTCGTAAATTTTCTTTTTTTTTAGATATAAATTCTGTTTGACTTTGAGATATAAAGTGATGAGGTATAAGTGTTTGGAAACGATTTAACAATTGTTCAACAAAATCTTCTGCTGACAAACATTGTTGTACAAGAGTGCATCGATCTGTAGATTGCCAAGTACTGAATATTATTTCTTGAACATTATGTTTTTCCAATAATTCCAAAACCAAATCAGAGAATTTTTCCATATCAGAACATCTCGTGCAATTCCGCAAATGGCAATCAGGAGTCGGCGTTTTGCATAAAATGTAATTTATGCAATCCTTATAATTACTCAGTTCAATTGCAGAATCTTTTGTTAACATTTTCAGGTTCGCAGCATCAATCATCGTTTTCACATTCTGATGTATAATACAGACACAGACGCTATGCGTACCTGAAGTACCAGCAAGTACGCACCATTTAGGACGAAGCTCGGCAAATTTAGACAGACCCAAAGGATTTTCCGGATACTTTTCCTTAAACATTCTGTGCAAAATTTTTATATCGTAAAGCAGTAAATGCTTTTGTTTCCTTTCCTTTCTCTCATTATTTCTTATGGAAACAGTATCCTTTTTGTTCGGCATAATCCGACCAATTTCCTCAGATTCATAGAAGTCGATTACTTTTGAGACTGTTTCGTCGTTTAAATTTTTTCCTTTCTTGAAAGGAGGAATTGCTAAGACGCCACCAGACCTTTTCAAGTTCTTCGATTCACGTGCCATCCTAAAGGAACAATTGAATTCTTCTGCGGTTTCACGGATAGTCCAAGAGCCTGGTGCAATAGTGAGTATACTTTTTCGCAGAGGGTCGTTTTCAGGTAAACTTTTGAATTTATCCTTTAATCCATTTAAAAGCTCTTCTAAAGATTCCTCTCTCGAAATACGAGGCTTCTTGGTAACAGAGACATATGGATCGTCTGGTATCTCAATGTCACTAGCGGTATTCTCAGTAGACTCGGTTTGAAGAAAATCCTCAGCAGTAACATCAGAGGCATTACTTTCATGAGAAGCATCCTTATGTTGGTCGTAAATTCTTTTCCTACAACTGTGGCATATTTCTGATGCTGGACTTAACGTTGGAAACATTTGTGAAACAGACTTACTAATAGTACGTAAGTTTGTTCCAATATGACCTTCAAGCTCCAATGGGTTGATACATCTTTTAGAATGTACCTTTGCGTTGTTAACATTCGCCATGTTGTATTGTATTATTGATGCTTCGATTTTTAAAGAACCCCCCAATCTAACTATCCTGAAAAGGACTGTTACTAGTGAACCCAGATGTTGAGAAGTCACCCAATACCTCAGAAAAAGGACTATCCTGAAAAGGACTGTCATTACTGAAAATAAAGCGGTTAAAATACAGGTGGAAAATAAAGGTTCGAAATTTACCACCATTATTTTGCACACACTTGGAAATAAATTTCAATGACTGCCAAAAATATCAAAATTGTCAACCATACTCATATCCCAAACAAATTTATTTATTTCTGGTTGGTCATCCGTCATCTCGTAGATGCAGATGAACTATCGAGATATTAAGTTTATGCTATACAGTTTCTTGGGGTCATACGAATTAAGTATACTGGGTTTTAGGCATCGCTGATTGCGAAGATCATATTTTAGAAATTCAAGATAGCGGACGGTTTTTTAAGAATCAACAGATTGGCACCAAATTTAATATACGGGGATTTTTGAGGTCGCCGGTTATGAATCTGAGGTCATCTTTTCCAAATTCATGATAGAGGATGCGATTTTGAAAAATCAAACGATTTCCGTCAAATTTAATATATGAGGATCACTGATCACGAACCAGGCGACAGATTTCCAAATGCAAGATGGCAGATCTAGGATGGTAAACGAGATTACTAAAAATCACAGCACAGTGTGTTATGGCAAAAAATTATTTAAATCTGAAATCGGATTAATCATTAGCCACCCCAAAAATCTCCATTTACCAAATTTGGTGCCAATCGGTTGATTCTCGAAAAAAACCGTCTGCCATATTGGATCCGCCTCTTGAATGAAGAAAATCTGACCTCAGATTCGTAACCAGCGACCCCAAAAAACCCCATATACCAAATTTCATACAAATCTGTTGATTTTAAAAAAACCGACCGCCATATTGGTTCCGCCATCTTGAATTTCAAAAATATGACCTCAGATTTGTAACTGGCGACCCCAAAAACCCCCACATCAAGTGGCGCGGGAGCGCCACGAAGACGAGTTTTACCAAATTTCATTCAAATCTGTTGATTCTCAAAAAACCCCTCCGCCATTTTGGATCCGCCATTTTGAATTTCAAAAATATGACCTCAGATTTGTAATCAACGACCCTAAAAACTCCCGTGTACCAAATTTAGTGCAAATCGGTTGATTATAAAAATTTGTCAAACTTATTAGACCTTTGGCCGCCATATTGGATCCGCCATGTTGGATTGTGCCAACCCACCACTCCAGCTTTCAAAGTGCGTCCATCAGCTACAATTTGAGCCAAAAAATAATTAGATTGGTTGCGAATTTTTATTTTTACAAGCTTTTTAATCTGGAAACTCGATTTTTCTTGAGTTTCCGGCCGCCACGTTGGAACTGTTATATTGGATTTTGCAAAGGCGCACACGGAATCTGATGTCCTAAGCTTCAAAATGAGCCCTCGGGCGATTTTTTTGGTCACTCCAAATTTTGGACACAGCACTGATCCGGTTGACATGGATCGTCCCATATATATATATATATATATATATATATATATATATATATATAAGGTGCGGATGTTTGTGAATCTGTACAAGATTGAATTTCCAAATTTCGAGGAATCAAAACACTTTTGAAGATTAAAGAGTTGGTGTTTATAACCCAAAGACTGTGTATAACCCATGAAGAAGACTGTATATATATATATATATATATATATATACAGTCTTAAGAATGTATATATATATATATATATATAAACTCAGTCTTCTTCATGGGTCTGTCATATACACAGTCGACTACAGACGAGCTGGATTCGATTATTGAAATGTGAAACCTACGGGACAACTGGAACGAGGAACGTGGTACCGCGGAATTTGCCTAACAATTGTCGCAAAAACTTGATTTATTTATAACTCAATTAGTAAGTTGAATTACGTAAAAATAAACTTATTTGCATAATTCGCAATTAATTTGCAAACGATTGGTGTTAGTTTCATCACCAAACTATTTTGCGTCTGGTGAATAAACCGCGAATTTGAGGTTTATCGGAGCTCAAATAGTTTTTGATTTTTTACAAAAAAAAAACTACAACCCCCACAATTTTCGGACTTGCTTTTGCAAACTTTGCAAACGATTCCGCAATTTCCAGTATTTTTTTTTTTTTATATTGATCCGAGAAAGTCGTTCGTACAATTCACGGAGCTGATTCAACACAAAACGACAACGAGGATCTCTCTCTCTCTCTGTCGCTCTCTCTCTCTCTATCTCTCTCTCTGTCGCTTTCTCTCTCTCTCTGTCTCTCTCTCTCTCTCTATCTCTCTCTCTGTCGCTCTCTCTCTCTCTCTGTCTCTCTCTCTCTCTCTCTCTCTCTCTCTCTGTCTCTCTGTCTCTGTCGCTCTCTCTCCTTAAGTAAGGGATCAAGCTGCTTTATGATGCTTTATGGATGGCTTAAAATCCACTTAGTAGAAGCTGAGATACAGGAGTATACATACGCACGCACTCACACGTAGGCACACGCACACACGTACATACACATACACACACATCCATACAGACATTTTGTAAAAAGACTATTTTTCAACATAAAATCTATCAAAACACACTTTCAACGTGATTTTACACAAACTCCAAAAATCACTACTCTAAGGAAGTAATTGCACTTTATGGTGTATAGTTATATTATTTTTTAATAATAACCAAGTTTTTGAGAAATAAGATAATTAAAGAATCTATTAGAAAAGAATGAGAATGATATACATATTTTACCAACTGCTTTGTTGGCAATAAGGGGGATCTTTGCGTCGGCGACGACGGCAGATGTATTTCTCTGTTAGCTAACGTATTTGAACAAGCCTCATAATTAATACGTATTCTGCGACGTTGCAAGCAGGGGGAAACATTTTTAACACGGTTATTCGCTAAAAAGGATATTATAGCCACAGTCCAGACCACAAATTTTTCTCAACGACTACAATTCTCGTCTCCTACGTTGAAAAGAACGAAAAGATACATGTATTTTTTTCTGCCTTATCAGACTTGTTCTTGGAATTTTCATTATGCTTTTTAACACTAACCAAATTTAATTCAATTTTTTGATGTTATTTTGCTTTTATAATTCATAATAAAATATTTCAATTCGTAAATTAAGAATCACAGGAGAAATTTTTAGTGTAGAATAATTATTACCCGTAAAACAGAAAAGTAACCTTCTGTTACAAAGAATAGAATTAATAATACCAGTCAATTTGATAATTGATATTATCGATATTATTGGGCTAGTTTTCTTTATTAACTAATATCTACAAACTCACCATCTTGAATTAGTTAAAAAATTAATATCTAATGAATAAACTCAATTGTTTATTAAAATCAAATCAAATTTATCAAACAATTGCATTTTTGTGAATAAATATTAATTTTTTTAGCTAATTTAATATACTGAATTTGTAGATATTAAGTTAATTAAGAAAACTAGCTTTGGTTTACTAAAAGTGATTAATAATTAAAAAATTGACATGAAATTAAATTTTATTTTTTTATATAAATGATATATTAATAAATAAATTAGGAAAAATTTTAGCGAAAATTGACAATATACCTTAAGTATAGAACAATAATAACATGGATTAAAATCCGAATGATTGTGTGAAACCTGAAAAGATAGTAACATTTTTTTACAACTGTAGTATTTTAGGCAAGAACTACCTTAAAATATATATTTAAAATAGTATTTTACACAACCAGGGGCGGAAAATTTCCCTTATTGCTTAACGTGCTTTTTATATTATTTAGTTATTATTTAGCTTTTTATATTATATTAGTGCATCGATAACTCTTTCTTTAGCCTATCTGAATCCTATATTTTTCAACTGTATGCATTGGCAGGTTAAAAGTATTTTGTTAAATATTTTTATTTATTTGTTTATACTAGATTTATTTGTAGATTATTATTATCATTAAGAGTGCTAAAGTAATAAGAGTGTGCTAATCCCGATTGAACGTGATGTTAAATAAAAATCTACAATTGCGATGACGAATGTCATCTAATGACACCGAACAAACTGTACACACAAATACTTTTTACAAACGTATTTTCCTACATGAACGAATTCTACACAGATATATTCTACACGGATAATCTCTACACCTATCATCTATTATTTTACTACACTGCGAAACTCTATACAGTTACATAACATATTGTTAGATCATTGTTACAACAATAGGTTATACGCTTGTGTAGTGTTTTGCAGTGTATAGTAAAATAATAAAAAAAACCGCTGCCATTTCTTCGGCGCGTAGCTTCCTTTAACATTATGTATTGCTTTAATATCAAAATTATTTTACTTCATATATATTTCTATAAAGTTTTTGTACTTTTTCGTTTGATAGATAAAATTATTAGCATAGCTATAATTGTTAAACTGATCTCCAAGAGTCATCATCCTCTCTTTTTTAACTGACACTCTATTTACTATCTTACTAAAAAAAATTAACTCTTAAAAAAGTAAAAGGTTAGACGAGTTTGATATATTCCGCAACAAAATTACAGATAGAAAAGAACTGAGATCAATCAAACAAAGTCAAGTTTATTATATTTAATCGTAATGAAGCAAAGAACAACTCTCAAGGTATTCTCAAGGCAAACTCGCCTAACCTTTTACTTTTTTAAGAGTTAATTTTTTTTAGAGATTTCAATCCTTTTTTAAAAACTGCTTAGAGTATTTCATATTCAAAGTCGTAAAAATAAAATATAAACATCTTCAGCACTATTCGACCACAGCTTTTTTGTAACATTTTTATTACTAAGATGAAATCACTGATTGTTCTAATATACATCATCCTCGAATTATTTCTACACCTTGACACCAAAAACCACGGTGCGAACTACCCAGACCTCGTCATCGGCCACCCTGTACACCTAGATGCCGCCCTTGAATAATTTTTACACCTAGACACAAAAAACCACGGAGCGCGCCACCTAGACTTTGTCATTGGCTACCCTGGCAAGCTAGTTACTGTTACAGCTCCGGAATGCAGAGTATGCACTGGCAACCTCTTAATTCAAAATATCGTAATATATTATTATATTTTCTTGAGAAAGCAATTCTCATCTGTATATAGCGTTGCGGCCAACTTCAGGGTTCTAACACTTCTTGTGGCTAACTTAACGGTCCTTTCACATTTCGGGCTGAAGAAGAAAAACGTAATTTTAGCATTTGTGGATTATACACTCGCATATTATAAAAATACGCAGCCTTTTCACTAATATTTTTGTTGGAAATCATAGTTTAGCTCAGAAAACATACTAATAAGCCAAAAATATTACGAACAGTAACAATAAACATTTTTTTCTTTATCATGAAAAATCCGAACACCAATATAGAAGTAAATAGTGTCACGTGCGCCGCGGCTTCATCCGCTTCTCAAACTCGCCTTCGTGGCGCTACCGCGCTACTTAATATATTTGTAAACAGGGTGTTAGTTTTATTAGTTGATATATTATCTCTGCCATTATGTTTCATTTTCTTACACACTTTAATAAAATATATTTTACATAATCTTTGTAATAATTACATTTTGATGATATCGTTTCCTCACCACCAAGCGGTAGATATCTCGGCGCATTTTTTTTTTTTTGGAACGAAATGTAACAGTTTCCCTTTCTCAACATTTTTCTATTAACTAAACTGAAATTATTTTCAATTTTCTTTTACATTTCCTTAAAATAATGTTTTATATCTCATCATTTAATGAGATTTACATAAAGTGTTAAAATGAATGATATAAAACTTTGTTTAAAGTGGTATCCCCAATCGCATAATATTTTCTAAATTAATTAACCAATAGTGTGGAAAAGTGATACTTTCCACCAGATTTACATCAATTTAATAGCATATTTTTAGTGTAATAGAACAAAAAAACGTAATATAATGGATAATATTATGCAAAAAGTCCTAATCCACATTTTTTTTTTGTGTATTTAGAATCATTTCTCAATTGTTGATAGATACATATTATTTAATGAATTATATTTCTTGTAATAAAATAAGATAAGCATCTTTGTTCTACTTAGGCCAATTTTGTTTTATTACATTTAAGTCGTCGACCCTTATCCATTTATTATTTTTCCGTAACATGTTCGTATAATGTCCTGAATTGATATTATTACCATGGTGGAATATTGCATTTGTAATTTTAACTGTGAGATTTCATTTCCAGCCACGAAAACCATGAGATTTCATATTTTCGCCACAAAAACTAACGGATTTCACGTTTTTGCCACGAAGACTAACAAATTCCAGATTCTGATAAAATCTATGAACATCAAAGTGCATACAATAAAATCTAAAAAGGGGTAAGCAGAGCAAGATTCTATGTACTCTTCAAAGATGTTTGTACTGGCTTTAAGTATGTGTATTTCCTGAAGCACAAATCCGACGTCGTGGACAAATTTATTGAACTCAAAAAGCTGGTAAACAACTAGTTTGGCCGGTCAAAGCAAACTCTACGCACTGATAATGGGCGCGAGTACGTGAATGATAGAATGATAAAGTATCTCCTCAAGCGTGGCATTGTGCATGAATGCTCTCGCCGTACACGCTGGGGCAAAACGGTAAAGCCGAGAGAGAGAACAGGACCATTATGGAAGCGGCGCGTACGATGCTCGAAATCTGCCGAATTATCTTTGGGCTGAGGCAGTTAACACTGCCGTATATCTTCAAAATAGGACGACAGTCAGTCATACACACTACAATAACACTGCGTATAAAGCATGCACAAACAAGAAGACAAGCCTGGCGAAAATATTTGGCTGTACGGCGTACATGCACTTGCCGAAACAGCTGTGCACTAAGCTTGCTGATAAATCGAAGTCTCTGCTGCTCGTCGGAAATCTGCAGACGGTTGGTTCCTCCATAGTGAACCCTTACCAGAGATGATCGGAGAGAACGACGATTTGTTGAACGCGCGAGACGATGCACAGTGGGCCAGAAAATCAAAAAAGTGATCACGGGCTGTCTTCACTCGAAGAGATGCTTGAAAAAAAATTCAAGGGTAGGAAAATCTTTGTCAGAATGCCTAGTTTCCGAATTCGTTTCCCTCAAAACCCGCGGACGTCTATATTTTTTGTCCCACCTCAAAACCTGATCTCATTTTTAGAATGTCCTTTTTCGATTTTACCGATAATAAGTTAGATCGTTGTATTTTACATTTTTAACCATAATAAATGAGATGTGGTCACAGTATTTACTAGCGTGCACTTGTATACTATATATAACAAAAATATATATATGTATATATAAGTCGTTCATGGTCAAATCAAAGATCAAAAATTTGTTGCTTCTTCAACCTACGGTAAATATGTTCCAGAAACAGTTTCCAGTGCACCTGAATTTTTTCAGATTTTTAAATTACTTTTTACCAAAATAGTAGGGAGCCAAAAATGTCAATTTTGGCAATAATTGGGTTTTCAGCACTAATTAATTAATTCATAGCTCTTCAGGGAAGCATTTTTCACTATAAACATAAATATACTTTTTTTGTAAAATTTTCTGAATTTTTTAATAAAAGTACCCTTAAAGTCATATATGTATATTTATTTATACAACGTAAGGGTGTAAAGATGTGCATGTGTAATAAATAAATAAATAAATGCATACACACACATGTGTATCTATGCACCCATATATATACATATTTATATATATGTTTATACATATACATACATACATATATACATATATCAACTTGATAATTATAATAACAAAAAAAAACATGATGATGATATTTGTAACTGTATTTTTAATAATAATCGTTTATAACTAGAGTATAATTCCTAGTTTTTATTTTTTGCGCACAGTAGATGTCAAAAGTACAAAATTTTTTTTTATAAATTAGTCCTCGTAGTTTAATTTTGTCTGATAAAAACTCATTTCAAATTTATTTTGATTAAAAAAATCCATTGTGCGCATTACATTATGCAATAAAAATATTGTATAATGTAATATAAAACTTATTATTTGATTTATCAAAACAATATTAATACAAGTTATGATATTTTTGTAACTGTGCTTTCATTAATAATAATCGTTTATAGCTTCCTTTAGAACTACCGTTATTAAATTATTTTATTATTTTTCGCAGAAAGTATTTCATGTAGCTTAGAGTAGGATATTTCTGGATGTTATTTATTAATGCGCGGTAAAAGTCAAAAGTACATAGTTTTATGTTTTTAAATCAATCCTCGTAGTTTAGTTTTGCCTGATGAAAACTCATTTCAAATTCATTCTTGGTTAAGAACGATTGTTTGCGATCACAAACAGTATTTTGAAAATGCGTTCATTTAATATAAAACGCCAAGAAATTTTTTTAATTTTAAAAGATAATTATACATTAGATTTTGCAAAACAAGCTGATGTAGTTGCGTCTTACTTCAGTAATAGTTTCGAATTAAGTGTTACCGAAAAGACTGAAGGCTCTTTAATATTATGGAAAAATTTCTTCAACAATGTTAAGCGTAGATTATCTACTCTCCCAAAAAATAAAAGAAATTATAGTGTTTTCGAAAATAAATATGCTGAATGGCTTAAACAAGATGTCGAATTTAATTTAGTGCAAATTGAGAAAAATGCTACTAAAGCAGGTAAGATATATTCATCAGTATATTATGATTATTTAAAAAACTGACATTTTTTATGATTAACTTGATTTTTGTTTTTATTAATTTATCTAAAAGTAGTTTTATATTTGAAGGCTAAACATTATGATGTTATAATATTGTAAAATATTTTATTTCTATATATTTTTTGAAGATATACAAACGACTGAACAAAAATATAAAGTTTCATTTAATAAGGCGTCAGAAGCAACAAAAAGACGACGAACTACAGCTTTGTGTGGTCAGTTAAGCTCTGAAGAAGTTTATGAAGCAGCGAAAAAAAATTAAAGTTGGACAATAATTTGCCTGGTGTCAGATTGATTTCTAAGATAGTTGATCCTTATTATGCAATAAATATTGAAAATGCGTATAAGAAAAGATCTGGTACGCAATTGCCTTCTGAAAGAGCATTGTCATTAATGATCGATACTAATTTATCTAAACAAGTTTATCAAACAATAAGAGATGTTGCACTAGAATATGGTCACGATTTTTTGCCACCTTATAACGAGGTAAGATTTTTAAATAAATAGTTGTAGTGCCTATGCTGTCTGAAAAATCTGCAGGCTCTGATAAATCAAATTACAAGATTACAATTTTATTAATTTTAGATAGTGTTTTTAATAAATATCAAATTAAACTTGATTATTTATTTGTTACTTTGCAATCGAGTGATCTTTTTTGATATTTTTAAATATCAATAATGCGCGCACTTTACAAAATTTTTAAGAGAAACAGATTCGTTCAGCTTGGGTCAAACTATTTTTTTACATAAAAAAATATTGATTGAAAGATCTTTCTTTGGGAGACCCTGGTGAAAATAATATTATTCACATAATTGTTAATACAATTTATTAGCTTTCATTAGCTTTTTTAGGTAAATATATTTTCACCTAGGGAACAAAAATAAATTCAAATATAATTTTCATTCCGGCCTTATCCCGCAAAATGACCATAATTGTTTTATTTAGGTTAGAGAAGCTAAAAATGAGTCTTAGCCGAATGATTTTATAGTTACGGAAACAAAATGTGAAGTTTATCTAAAAAACTTACTAAGTCATTCACTGAAACGATTATTAAATTATTTAAATCTCAAATTTGATCGAACGGCTACAAAAAAAATTAGTATTTCTTGGTAAATATGGTTTTGACGGGACAAACGCTAACATTTATAAGCAAAAGGCCGAAGACAAAGATGCAAAATTCAATAGTATTTTTTGTTCATCATTCGTGCCTCTAAAATTATATGATATGGAAAGTAACTTAGTATATTGGAAAATATAAGTATTACTTCACCAAAGTTTTGTCGACCAATCAAAATTATGTTCGAAAAAGAAACGGATGTTTTATGTATCCAAGAAGAAGAAGATATGAAAAAGCAAATTTCAGAGCTAAAAAACTTTGAAACTACAGGATGCTCAATATCCTACGATTTAAAGCTTACGATGATAGATGGCGAGGTGTGTACATGGCAAATAATTTTGTTAATTACTTAGGACAATCGTTAGGGTAAATTGATTAAGCAAACATTTCGTCATACGCTATTTTTATGCCGAAAATAACGAGTCGATTATCCACATAGATATCCATGTTCATTCACATTGATTCAACGTGGATATTTGCATGAATTATCTGATTAAATTAATCTACATGAATTCTTTGCATTAATTTCTGAGAATATTTAATTATAACAAGTCTATAACTTGGTGAGACAATTGATTCGTCGTTGAATTTGCACCGTCCCATTTAGATGGTACAATAAATATGAACTATTTTGTACCTTAAAAGCTCCTTGTTTTTTATTATCAACCCCGCTTTAATATTATTTGAAAATTTAAGTGAATAGCCTATGCAGATATCCACGTTAAATTAAAGTAGAATCATAATTACCAACATGGATAGGTAGATAATCCACGTTATTCTACCCAATTAGTTTAAACAAGTTGGGTTGTAAACTTTACAAAATCAACTTCATTTTCATCTAAATATATTTTATCGAAAATAATTTAAATATCTATATAAAAATATTACAATAATTTTAGATTTGCAATGCACTGAATAGATCGTCAAGTCAAAGATGTTTTGTCTGTAGTGCTACTATATCAGAACTGAATAGTTTGGAAAATGTAGTACAAAGAAAAATTAATGATAACGCATTAAACTACGCATTTTCTGTGTTGCATGCTTGAATCCGATTTATGGAATTGGTACTGCATATATTATACCGCTTAGACATTAAAAAGTGGCGTGTAAGTACATTAATGTGATTATTTGGTAGCTCTATAATCCAAACATTAATTTTGAGTAAATATTAAGATCAAAAATCTGTCAAGATAGAAACAGTAACTAAAAGAGTTAATGTAACAGTTGCAAAATCAAATAATTTAAAAACAGATTTCATTAAATGACACCTTAGTTTTTCTTGTATGAATGTAACTTATAGCGTTAATGATTCTAAGCTTAGAAATTCATGAAATTTATAAATTTTTAGCTTTTTGACATTATAATTTAGTAGTAAATCTTGCACTTTTATGAATACGAACAATATTACTAGTTCTATGTAAATAGATTAATATATGTCATTTTACCTTTTTTTTCTTATCGTAGGTTCCAAAAGAAGAACAGGGTATTATCAATAAAAGAAAAAAAATAATACAAGATGAACTATTAAGTCAGTTAGGTATATTGGTTGATGCTCTTACTCAAAACTTTGGAAATACAAATAACGAAAACACAGCTAGAACATTTTTTAATAACCCTGATATTGTTTCAAATGTAACTGGTAAGTAGTTAGTAAACAAGATTACTTATGTTACTACGGAAGTTTAAACATAAACGCGTTCAAAATCATTTTGAGCCAGTGCATCGTTTGTTAACAAATTAATTGTGACTTCAAACGTGCTTACGTCACTTTTGTCATATGTTCTTAATTTTTATTTTCCATACGTAAAGATCGCGCGGGAAAATAAACAACCAATTTGTGAGCGAGAATTAGATAGTTACAACGACCAATCTTGTAACAAATGGAATGATTATCATTTATTTTTGAGAGTAAGACACTTATTAAAATGAAGCATTTTAATTTAACAATTAAAATATAAATAAAATATAGTTTGTTTACCAAAAACGTTAAGAAATTGTATGTTGATAGCACTAAAATATATTAAAACTCTTTTAGAATTTGACATCGTCTTATTGAAAAAGTTTCAAACCATTTTGGGCACTATATCAAGTAGTAATAGAATTAATACAGCTGCCTTCAAAGAATATTGTTTTCAAACAGCAAAATTTTATATAAATAAATACAACTGGTATAATATGCCACCTTCGATGCATGTTATTTTGATTCACGGACATGCGATTATTGACAACTTTGCATTACCAAATTGAATGATGTCAGAGGAGGCTCAAGAAAGCAACCACAAACTTGTAAAACGCTTCAGAGATAGATTTTCAAGGAAAACTTCTCGGTATATAATTCAAATCATATATAATTTTAAGTATTCTACAGCTTTTTTAGAAAAGTATTAAAGTAAATTTTTATTGTTTCTTTTGCATTAGGGTAAATACAAACACAGACATGTTCAAAAGGTTACTCATTTATTCAGATCCTTTTATAACGTTGTCAAGGCCAACATCTCATAAAAAACACAAATGCTTATCTGAAGATATGGAAAATTTAATTATTATACCATCACATACTCAAGATACGGATTTTGATTCTCATGAATCAGAAGATGAATTAAGATATGAATCAGAAGATGAATCCGAAAGTTGACCAGAAGGTAGATAAAAAATAGATCCTAAGAATTCAAAAGATACAATGTAGGTTACTGTTGCCTACAGAACATCATGTACCATATTATTTTCGTTATTGTAGTTAAAATTTAAAACTTTATTTTATTATATGAATGTTATACTTGTACAATTTTGAAATGTCCTTCATTCATTAATAATTTCCTAACCAATAATATATCATATATTGCATTAGATCTAGCCTAAGATCATATATAAGAACATTTATCTTCAACAGCGAATTTATAAAACAATTCACACAAGATTCTATGTACGATCTGGTTACCATCGCAGAAAAAAAGTTTTTTTTCAATATTTTACTCAAGATCTTATGTAAGATCTTATGTCAGTTTGTGATTCAAAATAATTGATAAAATCATGGATATAATCTTATTATGCAATATCATATAAGCAATATCTGCTTTAAGGTCTTGAGTAAGTCCTTACGTAAAATGTTAAGAACATATAACATAAGATTATTCAATAGTGTATAAATCTTAAAACGTCGGAAAAGTTTAATTACGAAAAAATTTTTACTTATTCAAAGTGTTTAAACTCTGAAATATTAAGAAAGTAAACAATGTTTGATATATATATATTTTTTTTTAATATCTCGATCAAAATTTTAATATCTTCGATTTTACAGAGACCCACCCATATATATATATATATATATATACAGGGTGACCCAATTTAAACGGGCACCGCTCATAACTCGCCAGGGACAGCCACAATCGAAAAAATGGTAGAGACCAAAGTTGTAGGATATCGAAGGGGCAACCCGATGGTGACCTTGGATTTGACTTTGAACGCGTTTTTCAAGGTCATTTGAAGGTCAACTTTGGTTTTTTAAATAGGAACCCCATTCTTTTATTGCGGGAATGGAAAGAGCGGTAAATTTTACGTTCAGAATGGTATGTTCGGTTGCGGCACTGAAGGTCATCTCAATGTCCTGCAGCCAGAATGAAACCCCGCCTACGTAATTCCTCTAACAACGCCAAATTAAAAAAAAGTGGTAGAGACCAAAGTTGTTGTATAGGGGGGGGGGGGGGGGGGGGAGAATTGTGACCTCGAATTTGAGCCAGTCCTACAAGGTCATTGCAAGGTCAAATTATTTTTTTTCAAACAGCACCCACTTTTTCGACTCCGGATCCTGAAAGCGTGTAAAATGTTGCACTTTAAACGAAGTAGTAAATTTAAAATAGAAGAAAAGATTTTAATCATTTAGCGTACCATTTCCTGAGTTTTGTCATCATTATAAAACTTGATGTCCAGGATCCACGACGAGGACGTAGCAGGGTAGATTTTCAGGTCCTACAACTATGGTCTCTCCCACTTTTTTTTAATTTGGCGTTGCTAGAGGAATTACGTAGGCGGGGTTTCATTCTGGCTGCAGGACATTGAGATGACCTTCAGTGCCGCAACCGAACATACCATTCTGAACGTAAAATTTACCGCTCTTTCTATTCCCGCAATAAAAGAATGGGGTTCCTATTTAAAAATTCAAAGTTGACCTTCAAATGACCTTGAAAAACGCGTTCAAGGTCAAATCCAAGGTCACCATCGGGTTGCCCCTTCGATATCCTACAACTTTGGGCTCCACCATTTTTTCGATTGTGGCTGTCCCTGACGAGTTATGAGCGGTGCCCGTTTAAATTGGGTCACCCTGTATATATATATATATATATATAT
>QLYP01000389.1:0-18053 GCA_016647725.1 Nasonia giraulti
AGTCGGAATGAATTACGTTAAGTCATACTCAAGGTGGAAAATAATGATTATATATATATATATATATATATATATATAACGCCTATGCGACTGAATTCATGCACTCATACAGATGACGTATACGAACATCAGAACGAGTGCTTGACGAGGCAGCATTTCTTACAAGTGTATAACTGACTTACTTCAGTACATTATCCTTGCACGTCAGATGTTGATTCGTCAATTGTTGCCGCCTTTCATTGAATTTTACAACTCCTTGAATCGTCACCGAGGCTCTAAAAAGCTAGGAAACGATCCACGGAGGGCCTTTTGTACCAGGATCCTGTTGTCGTGTAGCTGTACCTGGTCAGCCAGTACGAGTACTATATCTCTGTACGCATTGTCTATTAAGTGGGTAGAGAACACTGAAACTCTGTGTGCAACTCCTTGTTTTCTAGATTAAGAGTCTGATGCATCGTGACCGGCGTTAATGAAAAACCATAGAGCAACTTAGATTAACCTTAAATTATTATGCTACAAACACATTGTGTAGCCTTAAGATTCGATCCACATCTGTTGTACCACAAAGAAGTTCGTTAACATATAGCGTACGTCAAATACTATTGTAAAGTAAGTTGATTATAAATATTGGATTGATTATAATACATTAGATTAATTAAATCATACGCTAACTTAACTAAGACGATTAGAAAATATGTTGCATAAATTGTCGTCTACCAACAATATAAAATTAAATAATAAAAACGAAACCTCTACACCTATAAAAGAAACACTTATAAAACATCTCTAACTGTGTTGCTCGGGCTAGAAAGCTAAAAATACAACATAACAAGTGAACATACAATACCTCTTATTCGATTTATTAACAGAAAATTCTTTCTACAATAATTAGTAATAATCATCTTTAAAATATCAACGAGAATCGAGACAGTTCCGCCAAAATTATATGTATTAACGCAGCCTACTTCATTCCACAATAATATAACACGGACCAGTCGAGTATTACAGCAAGACAGTCCACGGATCGATCGTACGAGGTAAGAGAGATTGATTAAAAACAATTACATGTGTAAAAAAATTTCCTTTAATTTTGTTGATGCTCTATTTTTTGTATAAGTACTACATTTTTTTTAATTAAAACATTTAAGATGTTGTAAACTTTGTACATATATAATTGTATAACTGACAGACGAAGGAGGGTACAGGGGAGGGTCGCAAAACGGGAAGAGGATCGAAAGGGTGAAATTAGGGTTAAAGTGGAAGGAGAAGTATACCTCTGGAACAAGGAAGAAGGGAGAATTAAAAAGGCAAGACCGGAGGTGAGAAGAAATGAAGAAGAAGAGAGAGCCTTGAGAAGGAAGATTACAGTGCTAAAAATAAAATAAACAAACTGTATACTAATAGCTAAGTTTATACGAGAGAAAATGTAAATATTGTATATACTTGAAGTATAATCAATAAACTTCTAATAATAATAATAATAATAATACAATTGTATAAGTACTATTTATTTATTTCGTTAGTTATATAAGCTTTGAATTCTCGGAAAATTGCGCGTGTTTATCGGACGAGATGCGTATACTTGAAGATTGGCCTGTAAATTATTTAACTGCGACTGCATCCGGCCAAAGCGAGCAAAGCACAGCCTCTAATCTTATCTGTAGTTCTTTCACAGTATTTTACCATACTTGACTGCTTTAGCATGTTGCTGTGTACCTATATGTCGATGTGTATACCACCGCTAACGTCGTGAACACGTTATAGTATATACACTTATGAAAAAAACATTTTTTAATCAGTTATCTTTTGTGAGTTTGTAGTCAAATTTCCTCGTCCTCAAATGTCGACGTTAAGCGTAAGTACTTCAACACGATAGGAGCCAAAAAATGCTTTAATCAATGACCACGACGAACAAACGCCAATAACAAAACAGCAGTGATACTGCAGACAACGATAGACATAGCCAGATCATCATAAATGTATACCAATTAGTCTAAGACGATGAGATAGTGGTTATAACTGCCATTAAAAAAGTAGCAAGAGGTTTCAACAAAAATGACTTGAGCATACTATACATAATATGTTTCGAACGCACTTTTGACATTGATAATACACGTCACGATATAATTAATACGCCCCATTAGCAGAATTCCATTGAAACCGAATGTTTGCAAAATCGGACGAGATAAGGGAATTGAGAGTTTGTAAGCCCATCGTATAAATACTTGATTATAAAAATAAGTACTTCGGTAGCTAATTATTTCATAGGCAGATATATATATATATATATATATATATATATATATATATACATACTAAGGTCAAGTAGCTATATAGTGACAACATCAACAAGTATATTCTTTCGCCAATACATATATAATATCGAATGGCTGAGTCAGGTCGAAGCGCAAGGCGAAACCGCAGCGTATCTGGCAGTTGATACTTATTTGGATTTAACTGTGATGCACGAAGGGAGAATGAGCACACATGAGAGAGAAAAAAACGCATTTGCCGTATATGAAAAGAAAACACAGATACATCACGTATATGAAATGCTCACTTTCTTTCGCATTTTAATATATTGAAAACAAGTGAGGTTAATTATTATAAGCAAATCAATCGAAACCCTTCTCACTAGAATGCAGCGTATAGTAAAATACGCTCTCGATAGCACAAAGTATAATACTATACTTGGTATCGGGAGACTATCACATTATCATTAAACAGACTCTAAATACGAAATCGATACTAATTGACACATTTAATAATTAATCAAATAGATAAGAACAAGGAAAAACAACGTAAGGCGAAGTAATAATAAAAACAAAATTAAATTTAAATGTTGACAAGTAAAATCAGTTAAGAAATCAATAATAATAGTGGACTCACGTAAGACAATAATGATAAATTAGAACAAAAACATAATAATGTAAAAACACACCGATATACACGTACATCTTACGACTCTACGACAAGAGACTATGCGAAGCACACTGATACGCACGCACACATTGCGGTTCTACAGCAGAGGCACAAGATCAAGCGAGGCACACCGATATGCACGCAAACGTTACGACTCTACGGCAAGAGACCAAGCGAAGCACACCGATACGCACGCGTACAGTGGAAAGACTTATAATATTTCGGATAGTGAAAGAACTTGTTGTTGCTCTTTATTTTTGATAATCTAAGATAATTCACAACTGTTACAATGCCGCTACCCTAAGCGGGTCTTGGGCGTTGTCGTCCAGATCGGACGGATGGGTGCCTATCACCACTACACAGCGCGCGTCCTTAGGTTGCGGATGGAGGAACAGCCCCTGAGAAAGAGGTTGGCTGCAAATAAATTGAATAAGCAGCCGCGGACAGCCGATATGAACAGGCGTGGGTGTGATGAGCCTACACTGTCGAACGCATTCATCTAGACACACTACTCAAGCACCACAACAAAAAAAACACTTCACATTATATCTTATTTCTCAATCTATCTCTTTCATCACACATTACAAAAATGGATAAAAATCCTGCTGCCGAGGAGGATGCGGGAGCGATGACAACTGCCCCGAAAGGGGATGTGTAGAATGATTCGTCACCTGGTCTTACGCGGTAACGATGCCAGCGAAGGCGCGATGCCTTGCAGGGGGGCATTAGGGTGCGAGAATGAAACCGTAGTGTGTCTGACGACGAGTTGACACTATCCTCGTCAAAGTCGGAAAGCTCTCATACTTAGTTCTAGAGAGGTATGGGGGTTATCACCTCTAGAACGGTAGACTCACCTGCGATCGGAACAGGATCCGAAGCGCGCGGGTTTAACATACTATCTTGGCTCAAAAAAATCAAATCCGAATCAAAAGGGACTTAAGGGTCGGAACTTGGAATGTTCGCAGTCTATACAGAGCAGGCGCGTTTAAAGAACTCGTAAAGGAAGCTGATAGGTACAAACTAGATTTGGTAGCAATACAGGAATCGCGGTGGCCAGATGGCGTAGTACTAGCATCTGGTAACTTCACGTACCTGTATGGGGCCGGGAGTGGAGGATCGCTAGACACCGAATTTCTCGTAAGCAAAAGCATCATACATTCGGTTAAAAGTTTCAAATCCGTCAATGATAGGCTCTCGTACATCATTATCGAAGGTAAATGGTATAGATATGTATTTATTAATGTACAATGTCCTACGGAGGACAAAGAAGAAGAAGCTAAGGATCTCTATTACGAAAAGCAGGCAATCGACCAGTTCGCATCTTACGACACAAGAATAGTATTAGGCGATTTCAATGCTAAAATAGGGAAGGAAAGCCTGCACGAAGCCAGCAATGATAACGGTATTACGGTCATAAATTTCGCGGCGGCAAAAGATCTTATAATCAAAACTACGTGTTTCAAGCACAAGGACATAAACAAGGCAACGTGGAAATCGCCGGACGGGGCCACGCAGAACCAAATTGATCATTTCCTCATTGAAAAAAGACGTCATACTAACGTTCTCGACGTAAGGGCTTACAGAGGGGCAGATAGCGACTCGGACCACTTCCTAGTAGTAGCCAAATTAAGAGCTAGACTAGTAGCGAATCAAAATAGTAAGCGGGCAAACAAGGTAGAAAGCTTCGATATCGACAAGCTACGAGATAGAACAGAGCGAATTAGGTACCAGATAGAAATTAATAACAGGTTTCAGGCACTTGAAGAAGCAAACACATCGCTGGAGGAGAATGACGAACCGAATAGCTTATGGGGGGACATCGAAAAAATGGTAAAAGAAGCCGCGAACAAAGTATTGGGTAAAAAGAAAAAGCCGGTGGTTCTGTACGGGTGCGAAACGTGGGCTCTCACTAAGCAGGCGGACAACCGTTTTAGGGTATTTGAAAATAAAGTCTTGCGAAAAATATACGGGCCGAAGAAAGATGAGGAAACCGGAGAATGGAGGAGACTACATAATGATGAGTTACACAATCTGTACGCGTCACCAAATATTAACAGAATAATAAAATCGCGCAGATTGGGATGGGTAGGGCACGTAGCAATGGGAGACAACCATACGGCAGCACGTGTCATGAAGGGCAGGCCGATGTTAACGCGACCTCTAGGTAGACCTAGACGTAGATGGAGGACAGCGTAAAAGTAGCGGAATCAAAATTTGGGAGTTTAAATTAAATTTGTGCGTGTAACGGGAACTAGTGCAATTTCGAAAGACTTTTCGTCGGCTACTGGAGGCCGTTCTATTAAATAGATCGTGAAGGTAGTCAAGCACCAACGGCGCTCAGCTTCGCACTTCGAAGCTTTGTCCTCGTCCGTGCTTATGAAAGCAAAATAACCCGTAGAGTTACTGTCCGGTGACAGCTTTCAATAGCTTAGGACATACCACGTACCTGCAACATATTTTCTTTTTTCTTTTTGTGCAATATAGATGCGGCGAATGGCGAAGCTTCCGTCGAACCGCCCTACACTCGCCGTTTCTTTTTCTCTTATTGTGAATTCACAACCGCATTACTCAAAAAAGTCGAACAAGTTAACCGACAATACGAAAGATGTTTGTTGTTGGTTAGAGAAATCATAAACAAAACAAAAACAAAAATAAAAATGTCTTTTGTTGACAGGAAGAAAGTAAGGAAAGAGATAGGAGGGAATAATTAAGGGGGATTAAATGAGGGGGATTGAATAAGGAGAAAAATTCCTGAAACGGCGGCGGTAGCGGCGAAACTTTTTTTATAATATAGAGAGATATATATTCAAATAACATTATATATATATACATATATATATATATATATATATATATATATATATATATTCTTCAAAAAACTTATATAATTTTATTATTATTATTATTATTATTAGACCCATCGTAATGTTCGCTCCTTGTCGAATGCAGTTGCCTGAACACGTTAGCAGTTGACCGGGTGATAGGCTTATGAGAGCAGCACTCCCCATAAACGAGCGGAATGCTGATCTCTAACTAATCAAGCGAACCACCGTGTTGGCCGTGCCGTACGACCTGTGAGCCGCCAAAAGGAGAACCTGGGTGGCGAGGCGATCTGAAGTTGCATGCGGAAGTGACCTGACCCGCCTTTGCTTGCGAGACGGGAGGCCGGAATCTAGCCTATTCTGGTCAATCGGCTTAGGCAAGTGCGTGATATCGAATGACGTCTGCCGGAAACTCTCCAGAGAGCCGAACACCTTCGTTCGTGGTGGGAGGTTCGAGAGAGCCGAGGTGGACTAGTTCGATATCGCGTGCTATACCCCGGTATGATGTGCCCAGTCTGGTACCGTCTTCAGTAATGTGTTGGGGCCATGCCAGCTGCCCCTATAGACAGGAGAATCCGGGTGGTCGGACACATGCCGGGATGAAGAAAACTACTAAACATGGAGACTAATAAGGAACATCAAGAAAATACATAGGAAATCCTGGAATTGGAAACCCTAAGGGTGCCAATAGCACAAACGGTGGATATCCAATCCACAAAGCAAGCAGCAGTACCAGCATAGCCAACGCCATGAGCGCAGCAGAGTACCGCTTCGAGAAGAAGGCACCGGTAGATGAAGAGAGCCAGACCATAAAGGAATGGCTAAAAGGTCATGCCAGCCTGCGAGACAAGCTACTGGAAATAAGGCGCAGGACCAGAGAAATGATGAAAACTCTGGAGAAGCAGAAGAACTTGAATATTACGATTAAGGATGGATTACCTATTATAGGATCCACCATAATCGAAGCTCTCACGACCCTCGACAAGATGGAAGATGCTGCAAAGAGGCAGTCCCCCCAACAACCAAGAGCGGACAATCAAAAGCCTCAGAGGACGACAAAGTCGAAGAAGAGGGAACGGGCATCATCCGACGGAAGAGATGGTACCTCCGTTAAGAAGAAAGAGGACAGAAGGGCACCCTCTATTGTTGTAATGAAAAGAAGTTTCAATACTGCTCATGCGTGCACAGTAGGCGCGAAAGTATTTAAGAGTCCGTGCGAGAGCAAGAGAGACCGCGATCGAACTGTATATCCGTCTCTCTTTCACAGCGCGTCTATTGCTGTCTCTTTCTTATCGCGCGTATATGCTCGGTGACCGCCGAAGCGATCGAGAGATAGTCACGAGCCTTTGCCGAGGGAGGACAGCTAACGAAGCATTTCAAGAAGAGAATAAACCTCATACTACTGCACACAACTAGACTTGATTTTCTTTGTCCACACCACAACGTCCTCACCAGAATTCCACAATAATACCCTCCACGAGCAACAAAACTGCAGAGGCACAAGAGCCTTAGCAACTAGCGGCAGGGAGAAAGGCAAAGAAGAAGGAGAAGACAAATCAAGAGCAAGACCAGCCTCAACAACTGAGGAAAAAGGCAGAGAGGACCCCGCGGCGGAGAGGAGATGCAATCGTCGTAAGACCGGAACCGGGAAAAACTTACGCCGAGATCTTGGGACAGACCAAGGCAAGAGTAAAGCCGGAGGAGCTGAATACGGAGGTTAAGTATCTCAGCAAGACAAAAGAGGGCAGCGTTCTGATTGGCGTAGGTAAGAGTGATGATAAAATGGAATCACTTAAAACAGTCATCCAAACCGCCATTGGAAAGGCAGGCACAGTCAGGGGAAAGATCTCTAGAATCACACTGGAAATTAGGGACATGGACAGTCTTACGACGCAGGACGATGTCCGCAGTGCTATCACAGCCGAGACGGGCGAAGAAGATACCAAAGTCCATCTGTTCGAGCCGAACACGAGGGAGCAGAGGGTGGCAGTGGCCGAAATAGATCAGATTAAGGCCACCGCTCTGCTCAAAAAAGTGAAGATCCGTATCGGCTGGATAAACTGCCGAGTGAGGGTTCGCGCGAACCCCACGCGATGTTATCGCTACCTCGGTTACGGACACGTAAAGGCGAGATGTAAAGGACCCGACAGGAGCGCCAACTGCTGGAAGTGTGGCGGGAGTGGGCACAAGGCAGCACTATGCACTGTGCCAACCCAACAAAGGAGGTGTTTCTTATGCAAAGACGCTAAGATGGCCGAGGACAAGACGGTGCATGCACCAGATATGCGATCGTTACCCGAAAGATAGGCGAAATGAAACAAACGGAGCCCATGGAGGCAGAATTGATAGAAAAAGTAATCGATGGGCTGTTTCCCACACACCCCATCAGACCTCAGGCAGAAAGAACGAATGTACCGATAGACGAGATACCCCCTTTCACCGAGGGCGAGCTTATCACGGCAACCTCATCCCTGAAAAGCGGCAGAGCACCAGGACTGAATGGTATTCCGGCAGAAATGCTGGAAGTCGTCGCAATCCAACGGCCGGAGCTGCTACTGGAAATGTACAATCTGTGCCTGATTCAGGGTGTATTCAGCTCGAGATGGAAAAGGGCAAGATTAGTCCTTATTGAAAAACTGAAAAAAGAAGCGGACGCGGACACTTCTTATAGACCATTGAGTCTATTGGATACGATGGGAAAGACCGAGGAAGCGCTGATTAAACTGCGAATACTTAGCGCCGTACGCGAAGCGGGAGACCTCTCTGATAAGCAGTATGGCTTTAGAAAAGGACGATCGACCATAAGGGCCATCAGAGAGGTAACAGACGCGGTAAAGAGGATAGAAGAGGTTAGACACGCGACTAGAGACATCGTAGTTTTGGTAATGTTAGATGTAAAAAACGCATTCAACTCAGCAAGATCGACCGACATACATGATGCCTTAGAGTCTTTCGGTGTGCCGCAATACATTATGCGTCTTACGGAAGATTATCTGAGGGATCGGGTTATAGAGTATGACACGAAGCAGGGACGTAGAATAAGACCTATAACTGCAGGAGTAACACAGGGTTCGATCTTAGGGCCGGACTTTTGGGGCATCTTGTACGACGGGCTTCTAAAACTCGAAATGCCGGGAGGCGTGATGCTTGTGGGATACGCAGACGACGTAGCCGCGGTTATAACGGCACGTAACGTGGACATCGCGCAAGCGAAACTAAACGCGATTATGAGTAGAGTACTATGGTGGATGTCGAAGCACGGCTTGACGAAATAGTCCTCCTGACAGGAAAGCGCATACTTACCATCATACCGATGAAGGTAGGCGGCGAGACTATAACGACGAAACCATCAGCAAAGTATCTAGGGATAACTCTGGACACGAAGCTGAACTACAGAGAACATCTAAATTGCGTCTGTAAAAATGCCATGACTACGATAGGTCAGCTTAACTGACTCATGGCCAACGTGCGCGGGCCTAGGCCAATAGTTAGGCGGCTACTCATGGCGACCACCAACTCTATCCTATTATACGGAGCAGAGGTGTGGGCCAACGCGATGAGTACGAATAAGTATCGGAACAAGATAACGGCTGTACAGCAAAGGGGGGGCCCTTAGAATAGCATGCTCCTACCGGACGGTTGCGGCCGAGGCATCGATGGTAATCGCGGGGGTAATCCCCGTGGATCTTCTTGCGACTGAACGCAAGCGGATCTACGAGGCTCACTTAGCATCGAATAGCATCTCGATCGCCGCGGAAGAAAGAGAAAAAACAATGCGCAATTGGCAGACTAGGTGGACCGAATGTCCAAAGGCTAGGTGGACTAGGATCCTTATTAAAGATGTATGCCCGTGGGTGGACAGGAAGTGGTGGGAGGTTAACTTTTACCTTACCCAGTTTCTCTCCGGTCACGGATACTTTAGAAGCTACCTGTTCGCGATGAACAGAGTGGCATCACCGGGGTGTAAGTACTGCGGTGACGAACCGGACGACGTGAGACACACGTTTTTTGACTGTCAACGCTGGGCCGAGAAACGTAGAGTACTGGAGCCGACGATAGGGGCAATCACGGCCGAGACTGTAGCTGAAACGATGCTTGATAGTAAGCAGAACTGGGATGAGATAACAGCGTACGTGGAGACGGTCCTCCGCGCGAAGAACAATAACGGTTGCTTGCAAGACTAGCTGTCGGCTAGAATAGCTTAAGACAGACGACCCCCCGAGGAATGCGAAAGCGGCTACCGAGGGGGGTTTTCGCGGCCTTCTGAGAGCGGGAGTTTTAGTGAGTATGCCTGGTGTTGTCCCACACCAGGAGAGCCTCACACACGGGGAGTCTCGCACGGCTCCTGTCATGTCATGTTGTATTATACATTCCTCCAACTATCCGGATAAACAAAAAAAAAAAAAAAAAAAAAAAAATTTTTTTAGAAGTTTATTGATTATACTTCAAGTATATACAATATTTACATTTTCTCTCGTATAAACTTAGCTATTACTATACAGTTTATTTATTTTATTTTTAGCACTTTAATCTTCCTTCTTCCTCCTTAAGGCTCTCTCTTCTTCTACATACCTTCTCACCTTCGGTTTCGCCTTTTGAATCCTTTTCTCTTCCTCGTTCCAGACGTATACTTCTCCTTCCACTTTAACCCTGATCTCACTCTTTTAATCCTCTTCCCCGTTTCTTTTCGCTGCTTTCTCCCGTCTTTCTATAATATCCATGACCACCCTCCTTGCTATTCTCTCCTCTCTATTCATCGATTGCTTTATTCTCAATTCACCTTCTGCATTGACCTTGTCCCTTTTCCTCTATATTTCTTGCAACTCCTCCTTCGAAAAGAAGATTCTTTTTTTAGTGTCCACATTCTGCGTCTTCTCCACCTCCTAGCATGTTCCTTGTAAAAACTCCTCCAACCACTCGTGCAAATCCTTCTTTTCGTCCGACTTGTTTCCTCTGTGCAGGATTAGGCTTCTCTCCCACACTTAGCTCTTTCCTTTCTCGTCTCTTTTCCTTTTGCTCGCGCTGACTAGCCTTACCTAACTTTTCATCTTCACCTTATGATTCACAGGTCTCTTTCTCTCCTTCTCTCGCCTTGTCTTACTCTCCACTTTCCTCAAGCTATCCTTTATCTCTCCGATCATCCTCTGCATTCTCTCCCTCTCTATTGTTTCCTCTCTCAGCTTTTCTTTTAGTATCAACACGTCTTTTTCCAAATCCGTCATCTTTCTTTCTTTACTGCTTCCATTTTCCCTCTCTCCAATTGTAGTTTCACCTTTCACTCTTTTATCTCCTCTCTTAAGTCTTTCATCTCACTCTTTAGCCTTCTTTCAAATCTTGCCATCTCTCCACCGCTCTTTTTTAGACTTGCTCTCTCTCTATTTATCTTTCTCTGCATGCGCTGTAATCTAACTCCTTTGCCATTACGTACTTCTAGACTTTGTTCCTCCTTGTTACTCACATATTGTCTGTTCCGTTCCTCCTTTCTGTGCCGTTCTTTCTTACCGAGCCTAGTTCCTCCTTCTTCGTCCCCTAGTGACATTTCGCAAAAAGCCCCTAGATTCCTTTGGCGCCGTTTGTTTGAATTTTGTTGTGCCTCTTCAACTCTTCTTTCTCCTTTCTTGCCACTATTCTGTCCCCCCCCCCCTCTTTCTCTTTCCTCTTCCAGATGATTCTGTTTAGGTGACCTATCTGATTTTTCCTCCCTCCGCAGACATCTTGTCATTTGGAAGTGACGAAAATTTTAATTTTTGCCCATTCAATCTGTGGCAAAAATTATTAATTCAACAGATACATTAATTAAGATAAACATTTTAATTTTTGCCCGAACTGTATATATATGTTCTATATGTTGTACCTGACTCCCAAAAAAAATGTCAGCGCGATTCCTTCATTTGGCTTAGGGTTCTAGCTGGTTAAAGTTGAGGTTTTAAGCAAATTTTACATTTTTTGCCTATTTTTAATGATTTGTAGCTTATAAGGCATGCATTTTTAACTAAAACTATCCGGATACCTTTTTTTGTGAAATTTTCTGAATTTTTTAATAAAATACTTTTAAAGCTCTATATGTATGTTAAGGCTACCTTTTCTTTTCTTTTTTTTTTTTGGTAGGAGCCTGTGAATTTTTGTAACGGACTGACTGGTGTTCCCTTGCGAGAACTCTAAGTGTGGGACTCGGCGGCGGCGGCCACCCCTACCCACTAAACACATATCTCCCTGTACGCCCGACACCAGCCCGGTATGGTTTATCACATTACTTCGAACTGGGTCGCTTTCCTTTGCGCTTACTTTGCGCATTCATTCCTTACTTCCAGTCATTCATAGCTACGCTTATATTCTTCCACTCCCACTCTTGCTTAATTATCCAAAGATCCATCCTCTTTCTTACCTCGCAAGATACTACCAACGTATGACGCAATGCTTCTCCACGCGTCTTCGCTGGTTATCATCGGTTTCGTTACGTTGTCTGGCGTCATCGTCGTGCCTAGTAATCTCTCAAGTCTCTGTCGCTACTCGATCCAACGGCTGCACCCGAAAAATGTGTGCTCCGCGTCGTCCTAAGCCTGTCCGCAGTACGTACATTCCGGTTTCGTCACTCTGTTCATTCTGTATAGGTACTTTCGAAAGTACCCGTGTCCCGACAGTAGTTGGGTGAGGTAGAAGTCCACCTCGCCGTGGTTCCTGTCTTTCCAAGGTCCAACCTCCGATATTAATATGTGCGTCCACCGACCTTGTCCGTTTGTCGTCCATCTCGTCTGTCATTCTTCCATCGTCCTCGTCCGTTCTTCTGTCGCAGCTTCTGCTCTCCCAGCGTTCAAACTCCGTACGTATAAGCGTTTCCGCTCATGCGCGAGGAGATCTATCAGGATTACGCCCGGTATCACGAAGATCGCGTTTTCAGATACGGTTCGGTACGCACACGCGATTCTTAGTGCCCCCCGGTTCATTGAACGCTCGTCATAGCCTTTGCCCGTTTCTTTACCTGCAACGTGTCTGCCCATACCTCTGCTCCGTAGAGTATGATCGAGTGGGTGACGCTCATAAGAAGTCGCTGTTTACTTGGTTTTGGTCCTCGCATATTGACCATGAGTCTGCTCAAAGCTTTCGTCGTCTCTGCTGATTTAGCTGCAGCGTTACGTATGTGTGCCCAGAAAATCAGTTTCGTATCTAGAGTCACCCCCAGATACTTTACTTCGTTTCTGGTAATCGTCTGTTCCGTCCCCACATTCATAGGTATAATTGTGTCTATACGCTTCCTTATTAGTAGCAGTAGCTCAGTCTTTTGTAGCGCCAGTTGAAGTCCGTGATCCGTCATCCATATGCTTACGCGTTTCATCACTTGGTTCAGTTTTAGCTGCGCCAAGTGGGTGTCCCGTGCCGTAATTACAGCCGCCACGTCGTCCGCGTATGCGATGAGGCACGTGTCGTCCGGCATGTCTAGTTTTAACAGTCCGTCGTACAGTATATTCCAGAAGTCAGGACCC
This sequence comes from Nasonia giraulti, assembly GCA_016647725.1. NCBI lineage: Eukaryota > Metazoa > Arthropoda > Insecta > Hymenoptera > Pteromalidae > Nasonia > Nasonia giraulti. The sequence goes on from QLYP01000389.1 coordinate 13,226, forward strand.
ATGATTGAGCCCTGTGCTACTCCTGCTGTCAACATTCTCCGTCGAGTACTGTCCGATTTCTCATACGTCAGGTACCGGTCCCATAAATAGTCTTTTACAACTCGCACGAGGTATGCAGGTACCCGAAAGGTTTTTTCCAACGCCTTCAGGATGTCCGTCCACCTCGCACAATTGAAAGTGTTCCGTACGTCCAGCGTTGCCAAGAGTACCAGTGGTCTGGCTCCATGGCATATATCGTTTGTTTTGTCTATAATCTGTACCACGTGTGTTATAGCTCTTATTGTCGAGTGTCCTCGTCTAAATCCGTGCTGTCTGTCCGAGAGGTCTCCGGCGGCTAGCCGTAAGAGTCACACAATCTACTCTTTCACTCCATCGATAACTTACCATCCTTCGACGAATATCTGCTTTACCGACTGCCAATAAGTTATCGACGAAAAAGTGTAAACGGCGAGAAGAACGTGGAAGTGCCTTTTCAACAATGCAGCAGCTGTAGACAATCCATACAGCATAAAGACCCGAAAAGGTGTGAATATTGTGGATTATACTTCCACGTCAAGTGCCAGAATGCTGTCAACGTCAGGGCTATAGTGGTAAACGACAGGCAGATAATAGCCTGTCCGATTTGTGCAGAGAGCAACGGCAAGGTAAGCAAAGTGAGGAGAAAATCCAACTCTGCTGCAACAACTGTGACGGGAGTAACTGCAACAACAGCAGCAGGCAAGGGTACTCTCAAACAACAGCAACCGGTGAGCAAGAAGACGAGGTCAGCAATACCATCAGCCAACACTTTGATGTAAGCGGGCTAGTCGGGGTGGCCTGGAAAGGCTGAGCATGGAGAAGGAGGTGCGTGTGCTCGTTGCGACACGTAGCCCGCTGGTGTCACTGGAGTTCGCTCCTTGAAGAGCGAAGTGATGAAGAGGCCTGCTGTAAAGTAGGTGGTGAGATGGCAGGCAGGCAGAACGGGCCTGCTGAGGCTTCCTATCCTGGACTTCTTCGTTGCCTAGAGAGCGGACACTGCTCGGACCTCTCTAGGTCGACTCTTGGGTCGAGTCTGGACGAGGGGGGGCCACCCAACCCGGTGTAGGTTGCACCACCCAATTTGTATAGAGGAAGACAGGGAAGAAACAGCCCTCAGCTCCAGAAGAGCTTGAAGGTCTGGCCTCGACATACGCCGAGTTAGCGCTGAGAAGTGCTGATTAGGAAAGGAAGGAGAAAGAAATACACGGAGTGTTTTCTTTTATAAACAAAAATCAGATTCATTGCGCTAGAGTGTACTATGCAAGTAGCCTGGGCTCCGTTTCTGCCACTCAGACGCGGTCTGATGCCGAGAAGGGGGAGGTAGGTGCCTCGGCCTGGAAACCGGCCCGCTTATATGCCCTCCAAGGCGCTGCTCCTCTTTGGGGAGTACGGCAGCCGCCTAGCGGCCGCGCGGGGTACTAGCGGCGCTGTCGAGCGGGCTACCGGCATCCAGGGGCTTGTGCGAGAGAGCCTGCGGGTGGGTTATAACAACTTCGCGGAATCCCTCACCAACCCGCTTGTCAGGCGCAACGACACCTACGCCGTCCGTTGAGGCGGCCTTGAGGGACATTCGCGTAGCCTTAGATGACATCCGCAACGCTCAAATGGAGTCCCTCAAGACCCAGAACATCGTGTCAGAGAGGATCTCTAAGATTGAGCAGTGTCTGGATCCGCTGGAGAAGCGTCTTAAGGCCCTCGATGAGTTGCGTGCAACAGCAGCACTGTACCCAACGGTGAGGAGATTTGCAGTTTGCGCAGTGAATTGGCAGAGGTCAGGAGGCGACAGGAGCAGAACTCCAACAGTGTGGTTGTTGTCACGGGCCTGCACTACACCCGCGAAACCTCGCTGCATCTCCTTGCATTCTCAGTCGTGAGCGCGCTTGACCCCACGGTCCTCAGAAGGGACATAGCATCAGTCAGGACCATGGGGAGACTTGATGCAACCAACAACTCCGCCAGGGGTGACGGCAGACTGCCACCACTATCCGTCACCTTATCTCCAAGTGCGCTTGCACGCTCGATAGTCATCGTCACAGCCCGAAAACGTAAGCCGCACACCAGCGAATTGGACGCCACCTTGCTGGAAGAAGCTAAAGTTCTGAGCCCTGACCATCAAGGGCTCATTAACATCAACGAGCTGCTTCCCTCTGACGTCCACAAGCTGCGTTCGAGGGCCAGGCTAGAGGCCAAGAGGAGGCAAGGTTGCCGAACGTTTATCAGAGATGGGAGACTCTACATGCGCTGCAACGACGACAGTGAGCGTGCTACCGTCAAAAACACCGACGCTGAGCTGGAAACTTTTTTAGCCCGGTTTCCGCTCGCTGCCGACATTGTTCAACACTGAGGCTACAACACAAACAAATTATTCCACCACATCCGCCATCAAGCTCATCTGCCATGCCTTCATCCGGCTCTAAGGTATCTCTGTTCGAAGGTCTACGAGTCTGTCATTTTAATGCGAACTCGCTTACGGGTCACATTGAGATGATCAGGCTTTTCTTATCCACTCGCTCTCCATTCCACGTAATAGCTGTTACTGAGATCTGGTTGAGCGAAAAGGTAGCGTCCATCCCTTCACTGGATGATTACCTACTGTACAAGCGGGCAGAAACCGTAACGGAGGAGGTGTGGCCCCCTACATACACAAATCACTGACGGCTAGCGTTGTTTCGTCATCTGATGGTGAATGGTCTGGCAAGCCAGGTAAGCCTGAATATCTCTTCTGCGAGATATCGGCAAAGGGAATCTTTCCGATCTTCGTGGGGGTTGTGTATCGTCCTCCTCACGCTCCATTCATCCAAGGCTCTTACTTTATAGACCAGCTAATAACATACGTGCACAACTACTCCACGAAGGTCATAATGGGAGACTTCAACTCCGACCAGCTTTCTTCATCTGATGATGCCGATGATGCCAAGTTCATCAAGGCCTTCATTGATGAAAATTCCCTTTCTTCTGTCCCCTATGGAGCTACGCATCATAAACAGGGTTCAGATACCTGGCTTGACTTGTGTCTAATCGACGAGCAGGATCGCCTGCAGTCACACTGGAAGACAGATTCACCTTTCATCAACGGATATGACCTTATCACGATCACTCTCGACGTACAGATTCCACGATACGTACCTAACACATACTCCTACAGAAACTTTAAGGGAATCAGCGCCGAGAAGCTAAGGGACACCAAGGCTCTTCGTGACCTTGTATCTGAGAGGGAGAGACTTTACCCGCTAGACTGCGGAGTCGGAGGCATTCTTTTCTGATTTCGGCGATTTCCTGCGTCCACCAGTAGGTCTGCCTTCTGTCCTATCTGTATCGTTTCCGTGGCATCGCGGCCTCGCAGATGCGCTGCAGATACTTTTCCAGGTCATTAGCACTCTGTTGAGCCGCGATTCGGCCCGTCCGTCCTTGAGACAGGTCCGCAGAAGGGATTGCTACGTTCTGCAGTTGCCTCTTGATTTCGTCCCTGTTTATGCGTCCGATGTCCCATCGTGTTGTCCGCATACTCTGTCTTTGCCTCAACGCAGCGTTACTGGTCAGGTTAAAGACAATGTACTGGTGATCACTGGCCGTGTAGTCCTCGAGCACTCTCCATCCCCCTAACCTTGTCAACATCCTGTCTTTGGCTAAGGTTATATCTGGTATAGAGTTACTGAAGCCGGGTTGTCTGTAGGTATACACGCTTCCATCATTTATGACTTCCAATTCTAGCCGGGCGGCCATTTGTACAATCAGTCGTCCTCGTCTGTTCGTCGTAGGCATCCTCCATTCGATCACTCTCGCGTTAAAATCGCCCGCCACAATTACATCGCCAGTAAGGTCTCTGACGACGTCTTCCAGGACTTTTACCTTGTCTTCGTATTCGCGCGCACTATTGTTCGGAGAAAGGTAGACACTGACAATAGTGACAGAGGCCACCCTTTCCCAAGCATAGTCTTCTCCGGCCCCACTGTCTATAAACCGCGCCGCGCTCGTCCCTCGCACCCACACCGCCACCGTGTTCGAGCTGCTGCGATCCACGATGGCTCCGAGAGGTTTCTGTACTGCTCGCTTATCACGAGCACATTCACGCCCGTTTCCGCCGCAATTTGTGGGAGCAGCGCATGTTCCACGCTGCTCCCGTTCAGGTTGCATTGAAGTATTGTCAGGTCCATTTCGTCTGTTTCGCCTTGCGTTCAGTCAGGGCTGCTTTAAATGTTGCGCACGAGGCCGTGCCAGGCAAGTGTGCCACATCTTGGTTGACTCGTCCCACGCAGAGGAAGCAGGAAGACGCGCTTGTGCAGGCCTTTCATACATGCCCCCTTTGGCCGCATTTCCAGCAGCAGTCTTGTCTGTCCGGTTCCTTGTAGTCAACCCTTACGTGTCCATAGCCAAGGCAGCTGTAGCACCTCGGAACGCGAAGCCTGGGTCTAATCCGGCAATTAATCCACCCGAGTTTTCAGAGGACGCTGCATGGAAGCAGATGGATAGCTTTTCCCTTTTGTAGGTGTTACCCACACAAAAAGGCATCCGCCATGTTCAGGCTAACTTATTTGCATTTTAAAGCTTAAAATATGAAAGTCTGAATGTTTGATCCGGACTCCGACAACCTTAATACAGTAAAACAATACCTTTCTATAGTAAAAAAGTAGCTGTAAAGTTTTAGAATGGGCCTGATCTACTAGAAGTAGAAAAAAACATGATATAATAGCTAATAAGTGGCTTTACGTTCAAATTTGACACTTATAACCTAGTACATTATATATATATAGAATTTGGGTGCATAAGGTAAATTGCTTCCGCTCTGTCTAAGGTCGCCAAAAATGATAAA
>QLYP01000389.1:18063-32600 GCA_016647725.1 Nasonia giraulti
GTTCTATTTGATATAAGTACTAAAATTTCCGCACTATGACAAGTCGCGAAATTGTGTACAACAAATTCGATTCGGAATAACGGTTGGAAACATCAAAATGTTTTTAAAATACGTTGTCAAGGGTGGAGAGTTTCACTTTCTGGTTGCAATAACCTTGACCTTGAATTTGATTCTCAAGGTTATGTCAAGGTCAAAGTGATTTTTAAGCGAGAACCCCTGATTTTGATCTCCGATTTGGTAAAAATAAGAGAATGCCCGTTGGAAATGCTAATCAAGGTCATGGTAAGGTCGTGTCAAGGTCGCCTATTTGGATAACGTTCAGCGTAAAGTACGGCTGCACGAACATAAACACATCGGCACTCTCCTAAAATTATAATCATGTCCACAATTTCATTTGGGGGTAATCAGACATTTTATATTCTTACAAAATTAATTACTGTATATAGATAAATGGTTTTCTCGTGATTTTGGATACTTATCCGTTAGCCCGCCGCTCAAGCACGATCTCTAACAGGGATAGTAATATTTGCACAGGTGGTACTAGATGTTAAAAATTCTTTCTTCGATTTTAGGTTGACTATCTTGTTTGAAACGCAAAATTTTACGTGTTTTCAGAATCCGGAGTCGAAAATATGGTGTTACGTCGTACGACGTATGCTTACTATTAGTAATATTTCTTTATGATTTAAACAATTCGATATGGCCTAAATTAAATAAATACTGCTGAATCTCAATCTTCCAATGCGTCAGTGTTGCTTATGAGTTGAGTTCGCAAAATGCAAAATAATCACATTTGTAATACGATTTCGATTTACCCGCCGATTTACGCCGGTCCGACAATCGGTGACAATTATTTTAAAACTTAAAGCCGCTTAGCCGCAATTATATATTTTTTACAAAGTCTATAGATACAGATTTTATAAACTATAAGTCTTAGTTCTTTTAAATTAAGTGAGAATATTATTTTACATTGAAACGAGATTTATTATTTACTTTCACTTCTAAAAATTATTTTAATAAACGATCGGTTTACCGTAACAAAGATCTTGTGAGTTATATTCATTTACGATAAAATCCAAACTACCCAGTACGAGTCTACAGCTGCAATCTACTCAACTAGTACACGGTTCAACGTAAAGGTAAGCTTCTCATTTATTTTACTAACAGTGAGAGTGTTAGGCGCGAATTAACAATTTCTTACAGCCTCGACATTACACATATCATTACGTTCCTATCTATTCAATTTAGGATAGTCAGGACGTAACAATGGGTACTCTATGAAAAAAAAATCAATTTGAAATGACCTTTACGAGCAAGTCAAATTTGAGGTCACCGTTACGCACCCCCTCGATATCGTACAACTTATATCTACGATTTTTTCGATTCTGGCGTTGCCAGAGGAATTACGCAGGTGGATCTTGTTGAACTGGCTGCATAACTGCGAGATGACCTACGCTACCCAAAACAAAAATATCACTTTGAACGTAAAATTTCCCGCTCTTTCCATTCTCGCAATAAAAAGATAGGGTTTCTATTTAAAAAATTAAAATTGACCTTGATATGACCTTGAAAATCAAGCTCAAGATCAAATCCAAGGTCACCATCAGACTTTCCCCTCGATATCCTACAACTTTTGTTTTGTTATGTCCTAAGCTATTGAAAGCTGTCACCGGACAGTAACTCTACGGGTTATTTTGCTTTCATAAGCACGGACGAGGACAAAGCTTCAGGGCGCGAAACTGAGCGCCGTCGGTGCTTGACTACCTTCGCGATCTGTTTAATAGAACGGCCTCCAGTAGCCGCCGGAAAATCTTTCGAAATTGCACTGGTTTTTTGCACGCATTGACTTTAGTTAAACTCTTTAATGTTGATTCCGTAACTTCCGAGAGATTTGTTGTAAGGACGTTACTTTGATTGTAATGTCGTTATCGCGAATATGGTGGGCTAACGGGGTCTCTAATTATGAGAGAGAAAGAGAGATGTGCGCGATAGAGTCATGCAGCCTATTTAGTTAAAATTACTTATCTTTTTCTTTATCTCTGCAATGGGCCTGCTCTGCTTCCAGCACGTCCTCTCAGTGGCTTTGACTCAGCTTCCGAAGCGGATGGTTTCGATTTGAGCGGGGCGACAGGGATCAGGAGCTTTCGGGTTAATTATTCACTCGCGATTTAAATTTTAATGCAATTTATTCAATTGCTACAGAATTTAGATAACGCTCGCTCGCAACTATCAAAAACTTCGAATTATTTTAAATTATCGAAAATAAAGAACCACAACGTAAATATTCTAGTTGTATGATTGCAAGTAGAGTAAGTTTAATGATAGGAATATTCAAATTATTTTACTAGCCGAATATTCTAAGTCCTTACACTGATCTGAATTTTTATAAGTTCCGAATCGCTAAAATGATTCTAAGTCTTTGAACCGTCGGAAATGTTCTAAGTCTTGATACACCGAAACCGGACCGAATTCGGCAGAGCTTGCGCGTAGTGATGATTTTTCGAGCAGACTGACGATCTGAGGACCTGTTCCTGGGCTCTTTTATGCCCTCGTAGTAGAGGCGATCTCCGATTTTTCGTCTCCTCGTCGGGGTGGGTGTTTAGCCAATTAGGAGGCCTAGATGCAGCTTCTTGCCTTATTTGGAGCTTTTTACGCATGTGACGTTGTAGAGAGGGCCAATCAGAAAATCAGAGTAAAAATCCTCTCCTCTAGTACATCGAGTCCCCTCGTGCTCTTCTCCTGTCAAACTCGCCTCTGATTTACCTTCTTTATCTGCAGACTCATAGAAGCTTCCTCTGTGCATTTTGAGCCGACTTGCGAGGTGTCCTCTTTGGCGGCTCCTCGAGCTTCTAGCGCGCGTGACTTATGTGTCACTTGCCGATAGCGTTGCGCGTTCCGCGGCCTCTCTTCATTGCACGTGCATCGCTTTCGGGTATGCGCGGTCGATGATGTACAGTAGGCCTCTTGTTTTTTTCTCTCTACTTGCGTCCGCTGTGTTCCCGCCGTGGAGCTGAGATGTGTGCGTGCATATCGATGTGCTTCCCTTGATCTCTCGCTGTGGAGTCGTGAGGTGTGCGTGCATATTGGTGTGCCTTGCTTAGCTTTGAGCCTCCGCTGTATAACTGCAATGTATGTGTGCGTATCGGTGTGCTTCGCTTCGCCTCTTGCCGTAGAGTCGTAAGGTGTGCGTGCATATTGGTGTTCCTTGCTTAGCTTTGAGCCTCCGCTGTAGAACTGCAATATATGTGTGCGTGTCGGTGTACTTCGCTTCGCCTCTTGCCGTAGAGTCGTACTGTGTGTATACATCTCGGTGTTCTATTTTGTCTTTATTATTTTACGTGAATTTACTATTATTATTGATTTTTCCTAACTGATTTTACTTCGAGTTTAATTATGTATTTATATTTGCTTCTCCTTACGTTGTCGTTCCTTATTCTTATTAATTCAATTAAATATTGAATTTGTCGAATTTGCTATATCTTAATATACACTGCATTCTAGTAGGAAGGGTATCGATGGATTTACTTTATAATAACTAATCTCATTAGTTTTTAGTATTTTAAGAATGCGAAAGAAAGTGAGCATTTCACAGTTTTTACCATTTTTTTTATTAGGACTGTCCCTAACGAGTTATCACCGGTGCCCGTTTAAATTGGGTCACCCTGTATATATAATACTCTCTCTTTCTCTCTCTCTCTCTCTCACACACACACACACACACACACAACTACGTCACGGCATTGTCAATGCTTGTTACACTTGGTGCCAGCAAAGGAAAAAGTGTTTATGACTACAGAATTTTCGTTTATTTGATATTTTACTGGCCTTAAATTCTGCAGCCACTTTTTACGTAAGAGAGTTTCAATAATATTTTAGATTTATATTTATAATTTATTTGAAAGAAAAGCTTCGACACATAACTTTCTTTAGCACTATATTATATAATACATTGGAGAATACTTATATGCAATCAAAAGATTATTCCAAAAAACTTACTCTACAGTTTTTACAGCATGGTCCAGAAGCACACTCCGCTTCCCTCGTTAATTTACAAGTAATAGGATCACAGCAAGGATCAAGGTTTTGGCATTCTTCAATAGTACCACAATCACACTGCTCACCTTCGTCAATCACCCTGTTTCCACATAATCTTCTTACTTCTAACTGTAAATTATAATAAGAAAATTAATGGTAAAATCTAACAAGAAATCGATATAAACATAACTTATCTTAAAATTGATAAAATAATCAGTTTGCTCTGTCCACGGTCATAAATTTCACAAATAAGATCAAACAGTTATGAAGACCTGCATATTCTCTATTACATTAAAATGTGTCTGGTAGTATTCAGCTATAAGTTCACTTCATCCCCAAAACTACCCCTTCTTAGGAGTTGGGGGGGGGGTGAACCGGAAGTTGATTGGAAATTGACCAGTAGTGAACCGGAAGCAAATTAGAAGTGAACCGGAAGTAATCGGAAAAAATACAAAATGACCCGGAAGTGACCGAAAATAACCCGCAATGAACCGAAAATATACCAAAAACGAACAGGAAGTGACTAGAATGATGTATATTTGCTGAAGTAATCCCAAAAAGTAAATCGAAAAATAATTAATAAAATTAATTAAAAATTTGAAAAGTTCGGTATCAAGTATCATCATAAACTGAGAATAATGTTGAAATTGCACATTGTACAACAAGGGGCGAAAATAGGCTTTTCCAAGCGAGGATGATGATTGAGCACGAGAAGTAGTCAAGGGCGCCGTAGACTATAACCATCTTTGTCGCCTAAGAAATAAATCGAGAATAGAGTTCTTCGAGTCGTCCACTACAGTGTGCGTGTATAGATGCATATATATATATATATATATATATATATATATATATATATAAATCAAAATTTTGAAAAACTTTAATAATTTTGGAAATTGTTTTAAATGTTTTTAACGAAAAGCTTTAGTAAAAGTAACTTACTCACAACTTTAGTAAGGAGATGAAGAAAAAAAAAAGAAAAAAAAATGGTCGTTTTCGCCCCTAGAGCGACCATTTTTGCTCCTCATGATTTCTGATTCCCAAATTATTGTAGGCTCGTTCTACCTTATAGGGAGAGAAAATAAATAAATTTGGACACGTATTATGACAAGGGACTCTTGCTCTACATTTTGTCTGACACTCGGAAAACCCAATTTTCGGTCCACTTTATAGGCGCCGAAAATCGTCTTCTTTAAGCACGTGTTATGAAAACTTTCTTATATGTGCGTTTGTGTGTATTTATTTGTTTTTTGGGTCCGTAGGCAGAGCAAGCTCTGCACAAGTGGCCCTCCGACACCGGATCCCCCACAGGTACTATCGTTAAACAATATTTCCGTGGGGCCCGTTAACTAACATTGTTTTGGCTTCTCCTTTGAAATTTGACATTTCCATACACTAAGGTAATTAGGGGTTCAGGATCAAACTCGTCTTCTTCATTCTGCATCATCCTGCCGTCTTCTTCCTTCTGCGTCGTCCAGCCGTCTGCTTCCTGCCACATCGTCCGGTCGTCTACTTCGAGCAGAATCGACCAGCCATCCTCTGGACAGACTCAACCTCGACACCTACGTTCCTCTGCATTGGGTAAGGAAGTCGGCTTAACTCAGTTACCTACGTTCCTCAACATCCGTCTGAGGAGCACTTAGAGGTACTCAACCCTAGCTCCTACGTTCCTCTGCATCGGGCAGGGGAGTGAGAGCTCAACTCTGTGACCGACGGTCCTCTGCATCAGTCCAAGGAACGTTTTGTATCTATTACCTAGTAGCCTTTGTCTAGCAACAGTTTTACTCAGCTGTTTCGCCTTGTCCTTCCCTTCGATTCTCTTCGTCACTTCTAACCTTCTTGATAATGGTCCTTACGTAGTTGTTTACTGCGCTCCAGCCATCTTTAGACGCTAGCATAGCTGTCATCATTGACTGAGGGGTCACCCTAGTCTAAAGGTAACGCTCGAGTTCTCGTTCCATTTCGTATCGCGAACAGTTGCAGAAGACATGCTGCGCATTTTTTATTGCTTCCTAACATACAGGGCAATTTGGATTATCCTCTATCTTAAAGCGGTATAGGTAGGCTCAAAAGCACCCATGTCCGCTCAAAAACTGCATAAGGTAGTAATTTACTTCCCCGTGTCGTCGATTGGTCTAGCCAACAATACGTGGTATGAGGCGATGCGTTTAACGCCCCTTTCCACTGGAGTCCCATCATCTTTGCCACTCAGCTACGGTTTGTTCCTTTGCGGATTTTCAAACTTCCTTTTGAGTATTGTCACCACGCTGGTTTTTTTTCGTATATATTCTTTTGTTTTGTTGCTATAAGGTCAATAGGCGACATACTTATATATATATATGGGACGTTCCACGTCAAACGTAACAAAGCTCTGCCCAAAATTCCTTTTGATCTAAAAATTTTTTAAAATATATTTCTACTTCTATATTATATTTAAATAGTCTTAAAACTTTTAATCAAGTATCGTTACATAAACGATCAGTTATACTTAAATTTCTTGTTAATATTATTTGATTTTGTCAGTCTGATCAACACCTATATGTGTACAATAATTTATACCGTAATAAGTTTGCATTTAACCTTTCGATAAATTTAATACTGTATTATTAAGAATAGTAATAGCGTCATTGTGAGGAGCTAAAATTACTTTATTTATTTTATTGGTATTATTAGAATTTATATCATTATACACTATTAAACAAACATTATTAGTTATCCAATTTTTAGGTATTATAAATTTACTTATTTTTTAGTTACCTTTTTTTTAATAAAAGTGAAGTCAGATTAGTATTTTGTGATCGCATTTTAGTTTCATAACTTTGAAGAATGGCCATAGAGTATAATATTCGATTGTTTCTTCTACTATTCAGGCCTATGACTATTTTTGATTACTGGTAAAATTTGTCGAAAATCTCCTCCAAGAATAATTAATTTTGCAGCAAAATGACTATTGTTAATACATATATCTCTTAAAATAGTATCTACAATTTCTAATGCTCTACTTAAAATGATAGAAGCTTCATCCCATATAATTACATTAACATCTCTTATTTTTTTGTCTGACTCTAATTTTAAAAATGCACTATCTTTATAAAGATCTAAAGGTGATCTAGAAATCCTGTGACTCATCATTCCTTCAGGTAATAGAATAAATGCTATTCCAGTCCATGCCAAAGATAAAATATTTTTTTAATAGATAAAAAGTAAAAAATTATAGTTTTATATAATAATGTTTATTAAGTACCTCTAGGTCTATATATGAAATCAAGGGACGTTTAAGTTTTATATACTGTGCCGTCGGGAGCGCTCCGCCTATTATACTTTAAAATTGCTTAATAACCTATTTACGTTTTACGAATTATGTATAATATATTTGATTCAATCTCCTGTTGATGTTTATGTATGAGTATACAATTTCAAAGATTTTCATTAGATCTTTCTAATTACCATATTATTTTGTTAAGAAAATTGCTCGTTTGTAAAATAATTAAGTTTAAAGATTAATTTTGCGAAAAAAATTTGTTCCTTCTCCAATTTTTTATTCTTTCAGCCAGTCATAGCTGTAGATATACTTATCTTAAGATTCATTAATTATTACAAAGGCTATTTGATAGATATTACAAATATAAAAGAATTTAAATTATATGTCCTGTTGCTCATCTGTTGTATTATAAACGTGAAGTAGCTTGATTGCTGTACACTCAACGGTAATAATTTTAAACAAAAAAACGGCCGCGCCATGTCTTATCATGTTAGGTTAATTGATCAGCTTATGCGAGTTAACACTCTGCGCGGAGAGCGAGTGCTCGAGTTTTCTTCTCATCTCACGACTTGCAGCGTTTCTTTATCGCTGCAAAGATCGAATATGCATATGCTATGCAGTTATAGGCAATATTTAAAACCCATGCTTCGTAGCCGACACTGATAGAAAACCCATAGTTCCAAAATATTCTTATTCCAGGAAGATAATCTTTCAGTGCAAGCCTAGCTGAGCAGATCGAGCAGCAGAACAATCAATATTCTAGTCAGAATTTAGCAGATATAGATAGGGAAGTCTTACTTATATACTAATTCAGACGCCAGCTACCTATATGTGTTTTTTTGATTGTCCCCTCGATTTAGTTCTATTTACAGCGCTTATTGAAAATAACTTGGTTTTCCTCCTAGCAAATACTTTCTTTGTTTTTTATTAACAATAATAACAGCAAATTCATAGTTTTTTAAAAATATTTCAAAAACTACTGCACCTACAAAAAATAATCGTGATTGCAAGTTGCTTAAAATATTGAAATGCATAAATTATTATCCGACGTATCTTCACATAGAAGCAGTTTTTGAAAAAATGTAACTCCTAGCATCATGTCCCTAAAATTTTTCAACTGTTGTAATCGAGCAGCTTATTACAAATAATTTGGTTTTCCAGCTGTCAAATATTTTTTTTGTTCATTATGAACAATAATAACAGTTACAATGCCGCTACACTAAGCGGGTCTTGGGCGCTATTGTCCAGATCGGACGGGTGGGTGCCTATCACCACTACACAGCGCGTCCTTAGGTTGCGGATAGAGGAACAGCCCCTGAGAAAGAGGTTAGCTGCGAATAAATTGAATAAGCAGCCGCGGACAGCCGATAGGAACAGGCGTGGGTATGATGAGCCCACACTGTCGAACGCATTCATCTAGAAACACTACGCAAGCACCACAACAAAAAAACACTTCACTTTATCTCTTATCTCTCAATCTATCTCATTCATCACACATTACAAAAATGGGCAAAAATCCTGCTGCCGAGGAGGATGCGGGAGCGATGACAACTGTCCCGAAAGGGGATGTGTAGAATGATTCGTCACCTGGTCTTACGCGGTAACGATGCCATCGAAGGCACGCTGCCTTGCAGGAGGGCGTTAGGATGCGGGAATGAAACCGTAGTGTGTCTGACGACGAGTTGACACTGTCCTCGTCACGGTCGGGAAGCTCTCATACTTAGTTCTAGAGAGGTATGGGGGTTATCACCTCTAGAACGGTGGACTTACCTGCGATCGGAACAGGATCCGAAGCGTGCGGGTTTAACATACGATCATGGCTCAAAAAAATTAAATCCGAACCAAAAGGGATTTAAGGGTCGGAACTTGGAATGTTCGCAGTCTATACAGAGCAGGCGCGTTTAAAGAACTCGTAAAAGAAGCTGATAGGTACAAACTAGATTTGGTAGCAATACAGGAATCGCGGTGGCCAAATGGCGTAGTACTAGCATCGAGTAACTTCACGTACCTGTATGGGGCCGAGAGTGGAGGATCTCTAGGCACCGGATTTCTCATAAGCAAAAGCATCATACATTCGGTTAAAAGTTTCAAATCCGTCAATGATAGGCTCTCGTACATTATTATCGAAGGTGAATGATATAGATATGTATTTATTAATGTACACTGTCCTACGGAGGACAAAGAAGAAGAAGCTAAGGACCTCAATTACGAAACTTTAGAGCAGGTAATCGACCAGTTCGCTTCTTACGACACAAGAATAGTATTAGGCGATTTCAATGCTAAAATAGGTAGGGAGGAAATGTTTAGGCCTACTATAGGGAAGGTAAGCCTGCACGAAGCCAGCAATGATAACGGTATTAGAGTCATAAATTTCGCGGCGGCAAAAGATCTTATAATCAAAACTACGTGTTTTAAGCACAAGGACATACACAAGGCAACGTGGACATCGCCGGACGGGGCCACGCAGAACCAAATTGATCATTTCCTCATTGAAAAAAGACGTCATACTAACGTTCTCGACGTAAGGGCTTACAGAGGGGCAGATAGCGACTCGGACCACTTCCCAGTAGTAGCCAAATTAAGAGCTAGACTAGTAGCGAATCAAAATAGTAAGCGAGCAAACAAAGTAGAAAGCTTCGATATTGAGAAGCTACGAGATAGAACAGAGCGAATTAGGTACCAGATAGAAATTAATAACAGGTTTCAGGCACTTGAAGAAGCAAACACATCGCCGGAGGGGAATGACGAACCGAATAGCTTATGGGGGGACATCGAAAAAACGGTAAAAGAGGCCGCGAACAAAGTACTGGGTAAAAATAAAAAGCCAAAGAGCAAACAATGGTTTGACGAAGAGTGCGAACTCTGGTTTGAAAGGCACAAAAAGGCTAAATTAGATAGCTTACAAAATAGAAGCGATAGGACCGTAGAAGAGTATTCTAACGTAAGGAAACAGACGAGCGCGATCTACGGAAATAAGAAGTAGGAGTATCAAAAGAATCTTATTAGGAGAATAGAAACTAACAGTAAGGAATATAACCCACGTGAAATGTACAGAGGGATTAACGCCATCAGAAAGGGTTTTAGAAGTAGAGCGCAATTGATGAAGGACGAAAACGGGGACCTCGTAACAAATGACAACGAATTACTGTCGCTGTGGAAAAATTATTTCGATAAATTATTAAACGTGCACGAAAATAGGGAAGAATTAGGGGTCGAAATTCACACTGCTGAACTCTACGTGGAGGAACCGAGCTACCAAGAAGTAGAGGCCGCGATTAAAAAACTAAAAAACAACAAAGCCGCGGAAAATGAGACTATACTAGCTGAGTTACTCAAATATGGGGGCGTCGAGCTCACTTTCAAAATCTATAAACTAGTATGTGCCATCTGGAAAAATGAAACAATACCCGAAAATTGGAAGGAATCTATCATTATACCGATTTTTAAAAAGGGGGATAAGATAGACTGCAATAACTATATGGTTATCTCACTTTTAGTAACGTCCTACAAAGTTCTGTCAAACGTAATACAAGCTAGACTCACTTCATTCGCGGAAGATATAGTAGGAGATTATCAGTGCGGATTTCGGCGCAACAGATCGACGAGCGATCAAATGTTTACCATAAGACGGTTGTTAGAGAAAAAGTGGGAATTTTGTGAAACCATACACCAACTACTTATAGATTTGGAAAAGCGTACGACTAGATTAAGCGAAGCAAAATGTATCAAATTCTAGTACTTCTCGGTGCACCGAAAAAACTCGTGAGATTGATTCAAATATGTCTGAACGGAAGCACGGGAAAGGTCCGAGTAGGCGGTAATATATCAGAACCCTTTACGATACGCGATGGTTTAAAACAAGGAGATGGGCTCTTTACAGTGCTGTTCAACTTAACGTTAGAGTATGTCGTTAGAAAAATGCAGGTTAGCCGGCTGGGCGCAACGCTTAATGGAAAAACACAGATGCTAGGCTACGCAGATGATTTGGATATACTGGAGGATTGTAGGGAAACGGTAGCAAGAAACGCGGAAATCCTCATAAAAGTGGTAGAGTATACAGGGTTAGAAGTGAGTCAATCAAAAACAAAGTACATGATTGTGGATAAACTAGGTATCTGCAAGGGGAGGGAGATCTCAGAGTTGGAGATTTTACTTTTGAAAAGGTTAGCGAATTCAGGTATCTGGGTACGACCATAAATGATAGAAACGAGATTAATGTCGAAATAAACAAGAGACTCCATTCGGGTAATGCTTGCTTCTTCGCCGTGAGTAAATTACTTAAGTCGAGGCTGTTGTCTAAAAACGTTAAAATAAGAATATACAGGACAATAATACTGCCGGTGGTTCTGTACGGGTGCGAAACGTGGGCTCCCACTAAGCAGGCGGACAACCGTTTTAGGGTATTTGAAAATAAAGTCTTGCGAAAAATATACGGGCCGAAGAAAGATGAGGAAGCCGGGGAATGGAGGAGACTACACAATGATGAGTTACACAATCTGTACGCGTCACCAAATATTAACAGAATAATAAAATCGCGCAGATTGGGATAGGTAGGACACATAGCGAGAATGGGAGACGACCGTACGGCAGCGCGTATCATGAAGGGCAGGCCGATGGTAACGCGACCTCTAGGTAGACCGAGACGTAGATGGGAGGACAACGTTAAAGGCGGATCTAGTAGAAAAAGGACGGGTGGGTGTCAATCGGAGAGGTGCATCTTGGGTGGGGTTGACACAAGATAGGGCAGCTTGCGGAAGGCTTGCGTAGATGAGGCGATGAAATTTCAAGTTCCAAATGCCACGTAAAAAAATGAACAATAATAATGGTCAAAATGTTGGTTTTTCAACAATAACTTAAAAACGACAGCTCTTATTAGGAATAAAGTTATTAAAACTTGGTGGAGACAAAGTGCATAAAGTATTATCTAAAGCATTTTAGTACAGGTGTTGTAGATTTAGCAAAAATCAAACCTAAACTTTTAACTATGCTACTAGCGAAAAACGCTCGCTTCGCTCGCGATTGACAAATTATTTGTGATGATAGTTAAGAGGAAGTTGTTCCAAAATACTTTTTTTCTATTACATAACACTTTTTGAATAAAGTTTGCAATTAAAAACTGAGTCTGTAGTGCCGTAGTTTTTAGTTTAATGAATCGTTATACCGAAAGAAAATTTCGATCGAACTTTTGTTTTTCTAAAATCTTGGAAATACGAACAGATGTTTACGCGTATTTCGTCGTACTCATACGATTGCAGCGCCAACCTTAAAATCTAATTTTACATAAAACTTTTTAAATAAAGCTTGCAAATGAAAAACCGAGTCTGTAGCGCCGTAGTGTTAAATGTAATGAATTGTTCTACCAAAAGAAAAAATTGATCGGAATTTCTGTTTCTCTAGAAGTTTAAAAATACAAAATACTCCGTGGTGAATTTGCAAAGCTTTTGCATCGACATCCCATTAATTATTTGACGTGTCATTATTAAATATACTGTTAAATATTAGATATACACTTGATGATAGTTGATACTTGCGGAACGTTTTTGAAATGATCAGATCGACAGATTGATAAATTCTAACAAATCAAAAGAACGACTTCAAAAACATTTTATAAAAATTAATTACCACCGAGTATAAATGAATATATTCAATACAGCTAACATTCTATAAAATTAGTTATAGCTACTAGTACACAGGACTGGCTTTAAAATTATAGAATAAAATAAAAATTCTAAAACTTTTTCAATAAAATAAAAAACTCTTTGTAATTATTTGATGGCAGTATTAATTATATTAACAAAATCTAACAAAAAAATAATATTCATTAATTTTGTTTTTATTTACTTATAACAATAATAACATTTATATTCTGTACTAAAATGTAATACATAATACGATATTTACTTTTATATTAAATGATAACAATATCTTCAATCCCTAACGAAAAAGAAAAATGAAAACAATTGGGAAAAAACGTTATGAACTGCAGATGATAGCAGAAAAATGTCGGAATTGAGACACAGATAACAGTAATCTTTTGTTGTCTTCAGTTCTATTTAGTTTGCTAGATACTTCAGTTAAATTAATTTTTTTTCAGGTGTAAAATTTTACAGTTTAGAAAAAAAATAAAAACATGAATATGAATCAGTTTTCTTTATTTTATAATTGCTATCTTCTACGTTCACTAGTTTGTTACCAATCAAAACAGCTATCTTTGGATTTCTACACAATTTTCTTAACTTTTCTAAAAACACGCCTTTAATAACATATAAATGAAAATTAACTTTTAAAAAGGTAAAAGGTTAGGCGAGTTTGATATGTTCCGCAACGAAATAACCGATAAAAAAACTGAGATCAATCACCCAAAGTCAAGTTTATTATATTTAATCATAATGAAGCAACAAAATTTTGTTAGGTCAATACAGGACTCACTTAACTTAAGGTTAAATTATATACTGATCAATTAGAAATCTCTTAAGATATTTACTACGTAACTTGCCATGACCGTTTCATTGTGGTGTTTTTATAACGTTCTAATACATAAAGAGAACATTTTAGTTGTTCACTATAAACAAAATAAAACGCTCATGGCAAGTTACGTAGTAAGTATTTTGTTTTTCTATAATTTATCAGTATATAACTTAACTTAACTTATGTTAAGTAAGCTCTGTATTGACCAAAAAATGTTGTTGCTTCATTATGATTAAATATAATAAATTGGACTGTGTTAATTTTTTGTCATTTTAGTCTTTTCGAGTAAATTTTTTGAGGTATTTCATATTTCTCCTAAAAATAAAATGTAAGCATCTTTAGCACCTTTTGACCATGGTCTTATTGTAACATTTTTATTACTAACAGGAAATCACTGATTGTTCTAATACACTACCCTCGAATGATTTCTAACCTAGACACCAAAACCAAGTGCGAACTACCTAGAACTCCTCATAGGCCACCCTGTAGACCAAGACGCCATCCTCGTATGAGGGTGAGGCTGAAAATTTTGAAAAATAAATATTTAAAGGCAAAAATTACGAATTGAATTATAACAAAAGGTGAAATTTGAAGTCCCAGTATATTGGAAAGGTATAATTTAAAAATTAATTTGGAAATTTCTAAAAATATCGTTTTTGCAATATTTCAATTCAACATTTTTGTTTCATAAATTTTTTTATTTCAAAATCTCACACACACACACATATATATATATATATATGTGTTATATGTGTGTGTATTATATATATATATA
>QLYP01000389.1:34144-44874 GCA_016647725.1 Nasonia giraulti
TATATATATATATATATATATATATATATATATATATATATATATCAAAAGAGAATACTTTACAAGGAAGAGAAAACATCCAGTAGTCCGATCAACTAATAGACACAAGGTAAGATTTCACATTATTACAATTGGCCCGCAAGTAAAGATCAGGGAGTACGTTTGTTGGCAGTGAACGAATCCTGACCAGATTCTGACCTGGACACCTGTACAGTGTGTCAGATAGGTAGACTCACATACAGAAAGGAGAAACTCTTCAAGTTTCTACCTAACAAAATTGGAGGTCCCACCGAGATTTTGCCTATCTTAAAACAAACTTACTTCTCTTTTCTCTTGAATCACAATATATTAATATTTGAGTGAATATAGTGTCCGCGTCTCTAAAACAAAAAAATTGAGAATTAGTAAATCGTGAAATTAAGTAAAATAAAATAAATCGTGAAAGCAAATCGTGAAAAATTACGCGAGTGAATTTGGTCCATTAAGAAGATAAATTAATATAAAATCAGTGTTGTGTTTGCGCAGTGAAAAATTTCATAAGAAACAAAGTACGCGTTATACTTGCGAGAAAGACGAGGGTCAAATTTCAAACCACGAGCAACGGAGTTGAGAGCGTCGCTTAGAAGCTTGGCGTCGTGTCGTGACGTCAGAGCCTTTGTGCCGGTCCAACGCGCGTGGACAGTCAAAGGGGGCGGTCATCTTGTGAGCTTCGGTTTTCCCAAATTCGAAATCAATCGTTGCTTTGTTGATGTTAGTTCAGCCTGTCGAGAAGAACATGTTAGGAAAATATTCGAATCGAAAAGAAAGATTATCGAGGAGAAATTTTCAAATCTCCAATAATTTGCTGAAAGTAATATTATCTTAGCTAAAAACATCCTAATTGTTAAAAATTACGACAAAAATAATTTTACAATTTTCAAAAGAAAAAAAGGGAACGAAAACTTTGCTTGTGATATATACATCTAATGAACACATAAAAATTTATATAATATAGCTGACAACAAGTTGGTAAAGCTGTGTGATTTTAGAGGGAAGGGCCCGTTAGTTTTTTATATACATGAAAAACAAAGAAACACATGCGAAAACAATATATGTGAATCATACACACCTTAATCTAGTCGACGAAGATAAAAAAAAATCATTGGCATTTTCCCAGCCAGAGTCGAATCAGAGCGTTCTCATTACGCAGGTGCTCTGGTGCTGAAATTCGATTTTCGCAGCAAAGGTGAAAATTGACTGTTCAGGACCAGAGGTATATGTTCCATGCTATAAAAGAAAAGAAAAATCAAAATTGGTATCAGAGATTATTAGGAAAGAAAGAGTGCGACTGACAACAAATTGATAAAGTCATACTCATTGTTTGAAGTAGAAATAATAGATAGAATGTTAAAACGCACTTTGAAGTACTCGTGCGAACCCTTTTTCTTACACATCTGTACACCAAACACTCAAGTTAAAATAGTTAGATATGCATACTATTTTCTGCGAGTAAAGACAATTTAAGAAATTTGAAATTTGAAAAGCACATATTCCTAGAACACTTCAAGAAAAAAAGAGATAAGCAAACAAAATAGCTTCACAGCATTTAAAAGAGTGAAAAGATTAGAAACACGTTAAAACAAGATCATTCAATTTTGGTTGTTCAATAAATGCAACTAAACACTCAGTCCCAAATTATTCATCACTGATGTACAATCGAACACTATTTACTTTCATCATTATTTATAAAGGGACAGATGTCAAAACGCGTCGAAGTTGGTTTCACTTATAAACACTTGTAAAGAAACAAAGTAAAAGTAGAAGCACGTACACTAAAAGAAACACTCATCCAGTTTATTCGGCTATGTAACAGTGTTGATCACTGCGTAGGACCAAAAAGATTAAAAAGTTGACATTGACCGTGGAAGTTTGAACCAGTAAATTTATTTCTCTGGTCCCTTGAACAACATTCACTACACAATTCCCCCGACCCTCGAAAAAGCAAATAAGAAAGCAAAATCACAACATTTAAAGAAGTAAAGCGTGTGACAGTGCCCAAAACTTTACACTTACGTGCATTTTCTTGACTCGTCACAGGCAAAGAGAAATCGTTGAGAAGCCTGGCACCATCCTAAAACAAATAAAAGGGTATTTAACACAAAGCAACAGGCTCTAGTGTTAAGCAAATGATTTATGTTTGGATAAATTGTAAGGAAAACTTATCTGGATAAGCAGCAACGGGTGTGCACTGCTTGGGGTAGAGACTCCTGGGCCCACACTCATATTTCCTGTTTTCACTAATAAACACTGTCCAAAAATCACCAACACAGGTAGAGAACACACTCGCGGACCAACAGATTACATGTGCGCACTATTTTCACCGCGATTTAATAACAATAATCGAAAGGGAAAGTACGCGACGCGGGTGAGGTTAGCCATTGCAGCATAGCAGCCGACGGCGCGTGTTTGGCTGCGTCTACATAAGACGCGGAGTCGGTTGCGCAAGCACGAACATGATGCGCACGTCGCACGATCTATGTTTCATAAAAATGAAGCATGAAGATTGAAGTGGTGCCAACGTTGTTTTAAGAAATTTGAGAAAGCTCGATTTTTAGATCTAACCTATCTTAATGTTTACATTTTGATGCAAATCAAAAAGTCTTCATACATAATAAATAATTAGATCAGCATATTGGAATAAGTGTGATTACTAAATTGTGAGGCGTGTATATTTAATAGGTGCAAAATATAACCTGACATCTAAAACAATGGATATTTGTGTAGTAGATTGCCTTCAATTAAGCTTGTATTGCTTATTGTTATTGAACATTATTATTAGCAACCGAAAAAGAATTCGATTTCGAAGATGGTGGACTCAACCACACTTAAGTGAAAACCAAAGGCGATTTCATGGAGCATATAGTAATCTTTTCCGTTATTTCAAATTACATAACCATGAAGAGTTTTACAAGTTTGTTGGTCTGACAGTTGTTCAATTTGATTATTTACTGGATTTGGTTCAAGGAAGACTCAGAAAGCGTAGTAGGAGACCATCTTTATCGCCAGAAATAAGACTAGCTGCAGTTTTAAAGTAAGTATCATTTAAGAGATACATACAATTATTAAGATACGTTCATCCATCATGTATATTATAATCAATTATAGCTATTATTTGAATAATTTTTTAGCTATGGGTAAAAGTATTCAACAGTGTTCGTGGTTCTTCAGGATTGGTCGATCAACTATGTATAAATTAGATCCTGAGGTGTGTGAAGCAATACATGCTGCTCTTCATGAAAGATACCAGTCCTTTCCTGAAGGAAATGACTGGTTGTCTATCGCTGATGGTTTTTCAAATGAATATTCTTTTCCCAATTGTTTGGAAAGCATTGTAGAATAAAAGCCCCAGCTCACAGCGGCTCTTGATTTTTTAACTATAAGAAATTTCATAGTATTGTACTAATGGCAACATGTGATGCATATCGTAGATTCACATGGGTAAATGTGGGGGATTTTGGTGAGTATAAAATAATTATTACAGTTACAATTATTAATAAATATGTGATTATCATTAGTTATTATATTATGTTAATATGTATTTTATCATTAAACGATGCAGGAATTTTTCAAAGCAGTGATTTGGGGATGGCCTTAGAAGCTAATGAAGTTAATATTCCTGCACCTAGAATGTTGCCAGATACCAACATCCCATCTCCATTTTATTTTATTGGTGATGGAGGTTTTCCATTAAGAAATTATCTATTGAAACCTTATGTTCGGACACGTATAATGTCTGTGGAGCGAAGAATCTTTAATATTCGCTTGTCACATGCACGTAAAATCATTGAGTGTGCTTTTGGGTTGCTTTGCAAGAGATGGAGAATTTTTGAGTGTGCCTTAGATTTTAATTTAAGAATGTCAGAAGCAATCATTATGAGTATAATCTGTTTACACAATTTTATAATAAGAGAAGAGTTGACGTTGCCAGATAATCAACGTAGGTATTATGCTACAAATGAAGATATGACTGTTAGTGATAATTCTGAAGATGATTGTGATGACAGTGATGATTCTGAAAATGATTGTGATGACAGTGATAATTCTGAAGATGATTGTGATGACAGTGATGATTCTGAAAATGATTGTGATGACAGTGATGATTCTGATGACACTGAAGGATATGGGTAGCAATATAAATGATGCACATATTCATGATTCTTTATTTCATGAAGTGAATAATGTCAACAATGATCACACAAGTTTTGAAGACACTTTTTCCAAATTTTTATCCACAGTCTCACCTGTAAGTATAATTAAACATGTTATGTAGCTGTGTGATGTCTGTACACGTATTTCATCAATTTTTCTTACAAAAATATGCATAATGAATTATGAAATAGTTCATTTGTACATAACAAATAGTACACAGTATAGTTTTACTTGGAGGTTATAAAAGTGTCAAATATTTAACAAATTTAATTTAGATCAATTTACTAGATTTCGTATACTACGATTCTCAATTTACTGCATTATTAAATAAATTTTACCTGGAATCTGAATTTTCATCTCGTTCTCAATTTCTATACTTATGTCGTCGAACGCAAGTCTTCACCTCCTTTATTATAAATGATTCCATATTCTAAAAAGTAGATCGTGTAGACAAAGGATATCACTTATGATCGTTCGAGTAAAGTTCGAGATACTTTGAAAGTTCACCATGAATTTTGCCGCTCAACAAACGTTGGATACAGTTTTACGGTGGCTGAAGAAAGACAGACATATTGTAAGTACACTAGCGCCACCACTTCGTACAAATCTCAGAGAGAGCGCCAAAATACTTCTCATTGTACACAGTGTCGAACTTGTCATACCAAGGCGTGCGACCTCACCATTTTGTGGCCCATTATAGTTCTCTTGATTATTATATTATCGGTCTCTACCTCTGTATGGTCTTGAATCTGGAATTATTTTTGCTTCCATTCTGGTTTCTAGTCTTACTGCTTCTTCATAAGCTTCTCGTAAATCATTGGGTTTACTGTAGTCCACTCGTTCAGCCAAATTTGCAGGTAAACCTTTAATAAAGATATCCACTGCTAAGGTTTCCAATGGTGCAATCATTTCATTGTTGAATTCTTCTCCTTTTTCTTCCTTCAAAGCATTCTTAGCACTGCTAAGAAGCACGTTTATGTCATCATAAAAATCGCCTACTGTGTCCTGTTCTCTCATTCGCACGTTCTGTATTTTATTATTATAGTAACTGAAGTTTCTTTCGGGTCCAAACCTTTGCTTTAAATGTTGTATCAAATCTTCTACACTTTTTATCGTTTTATTGTTTAAACTCTTCTTTGCTGAACCCGTTATTTTGTGTAGGGCGTGCTGTAAGAATTGAGGCTTAATCGGGTCACTGACTAATTCACTGGCGTTCCTCAAGTCTTGTATGTAGTCTCGAAGATTTCTTTTTCCATCAAAACGCCGAGACATGTTAAGAAGCAAGATACACAATACAGGAAAAGGCACCATATCTGCGGAAAACTCGCTGACCACAGAAACAAATTGGACCACGAGTTTGTATGCAAAATACAGAACGGAGAAAAGTTGGAACTACACAAAAAATGCGGACAATACTTTGAGTACAAACACATAGACACCCATGCAATAGAATGCAAAGGGATTCCACAAAAACCCATAGAAGAAGAGAGGTTCACACAAAACGACCAGCAACACGCAACAGAAAGAGAGGAATCCGCATCGCCTGATGTAATTATAATAGAAGAAATGGATCTGGAAGAACTGCAGTAACCACGGCGAAACAGACCCACTAGAAACCACAATGACCCACTAGACCCACTAGAACCAAAATCCTAATCCAGTAAGTGGAGCAGAACAACTACTATGGTTCAAGGATAATGAAGAGCAAAACAACGGAGAACAAGAAGACAAAATGAGTCTTTATAGTTATGCTGTTACGTCGGAATGAACGCAACTCACCAATATACTTACTTTTATTCGAATCCCTATCTGCTGTTATTTATTATTTATTTAGATTTACAAGGAAATCTCTTTTGGCTACCGCAGATGCGGTCACTGCATTCCGGGAAAGGGAGCCGGATAACGAAATCACTTAGACGCGGTTAAGTTTTAAAGCAACTTCTATAATGTATTTCACTCGTATTAGAAAAAAAGAGAAAAGTACCTTGTAGTTTATATATGCGTGAGTGTGTGCGTGTGTAGAGATGCGAGCGGCAGGAGGTTGCAGCTGTGGGTCCTTGTCGCTCCTTGAGCCTGGCGTCGGTGGTTCAGTGCGGTCAAGCTGGTGTGCGTCTCGGATACCTTCGGCTCGTTTCTCCTTCGAGCAGATGCAGACAGATGGGCGCCTTAATGTGTTGTTTCTCTTCTTAGCGATGTGAGAGGATGGTGTGTCTCAGTGATCGTGGCACTTATACAACTTGGTACCACGGAGGTAAAACTGTTTGTATTCCCGAGTAATTCAACTATTCCCACAAGTCTATATTTTTCAGCGATGAATTCTTTTTTTTTTACTGATCTTACTCGCAACTGGTAGCGATTCAATATTAACTTATAAGCTGGTTCGAATTTAGTGGTCTGGCGACTTGCAGCGATTCGACTTGTAAGGCGACTTCAAGAAAACTGACGACGTGCACCCTTTTGCTCCCGGCCTTTATATACTGGAAATTCTGTAGCCTTGATTTTCCATATTTAGGAGTGCCTAATATTCTCACGACTTTCCTCTTGACTTTGCGTGACCTCGTAAAATTTTTATTACCTTGAGTTTTTAGGAAAAGCGTCTTATGACAGCTCTCCTGCTGCTTTTCGTCGCCTGCGTACTGTCATGTGTAGCTTTTCCCGATTTGTTTTCGGGGGAGCGTGCTCGACCGATGCTTGCTCTCCGCATAGCTATTTTGATTTTCGTCGCCTTTCGTGAGGAATATCGCTACTCGTTTAGTGACATCTTTTTATTTCGTTGCCGTCATTTTTTTCTTGGCGTTAGCCATTCTTTCGGATGATCTTCGCCTAGAGCGCGGTTTGTCGCTACGCCTCTAAGCCTATTTTTGTAGGAATACGTTGTGGTGGGAAATACTGCTTCTTGCGGCTGCTGCGATGACGATTCGTGTGATGACGTATGTGTGTTTCTTGTTTCATGCGTAAAAATTGTGTGACCTATTTAAATTGGCGTTGTAGGCGCGTAATGGAATCGGGGATTCCATTACACCTCCCCGCCCGAAAAAGAACGGACGAGTAAAACTCGACGTTCTTAAAATTGTATGTGTGTGTGTTTTATAGGTAATGATGGGTAATTCATTCTTCCGCACATCATTACTTATTTACATAATTTGTTGTGAGGTACTTTTTCTTAATACATAAATTTCGAGGAAGGTTTTTCTTTTATTTTTTTTTTTAACATAAACATAGTTTCTGGTGTGTACAGAAATGATTTTTCATTGCGCATTATTACTGATAAAAGTTTTTACAATGATGGATATTTTTCGTATTCTACATATAAGAGGAAAAAAAAATTTGTACAATAATGGATATTTTTCGTATTTTACATATAAGATTGATAGAAAAATGTTTACAATAATGGATAGAAAAGTTTTTATTTATAGTATGTGAAAAAAATTTTTGTGTAGTGTGATAGGGATAGGTAGGTGTATGATTTATTTTTGTTTTTCAATTTGTACATGAATGATAGTTGACTGTAACATAAAGAATGTTGATTAGTATATGCATGTGTTTGTTGGAGTTAGTGTTATGTTTAAGAATACTTTTCACCTTTAATTTTACAATTTATATTTTCAATTGATCTTTTATGCAATAAAATTCCACCCCACCAGAAAAATAATGTTGAAAATAAAATTTCAACATTCCTCCTGGCGTGCGTAGGAGGTCCCATCAGGCACTTTCGTCGGTTTCGAGTTTTTATTACTTTCTTTCCCAAGCTCCTCTTTCTTAAGGACATGTGTTTTTCCCTACTTTCTTTTCATAGTTTGAGGTACTCGATTTCCCTGATTTTCCTAGCTCGTCCGCGTGATGTAGGCTTATCCGGCGTCAGTCTGTCGGGGATTTTAGTGGTATGCAGTTATTTCATTTCTTTTGATTCTCAACGAAATGTGTGAGGTAAATAAAAGTTTTTGTTTTGTTTATTATTTTTATATTATGCTTTATCGCGTGTTAGTTCATTATTTGTTTATTGTTATTGATTTTTCTTTAGGTGGTTGATGTTATTAAACCGATCGAAGGAAGTGATTTACAGTGGGAGCCTTGTCATAAACTGGGTTGGGGCTGGTGTGGTGTTTGTTTTCATTACGAGACGAGCCCTTCTCGGATTATGATTAAGCGTACTAATTATGGTGTCGTCTCGGTTCGTAAATATTGTTGTTTTCTTTTCTTGGTTTGGTTAGTGTTTATTTTGACGCGTTTTTATGTTATTTTTCTAGTATCGTTGCCCTGTGCTTCAATGTGCTGTGAGTCTGGACCTAATTCGAGATTGTTTCATATTATGTCATGTCAAGGTGGACGGATTTCCTGGCTCTATTCATCGATGTGCTGTTTGCCGGTTAAGCTTTGCCTCTATCCCTCCTTTAATGCAGTGGGAAACTGAAGGGGTTGGTATTATTTTTTTTTGTGTTTATTCTCGTTTTGTATTATATAATTTATACGAAGTCTAACTGTTGTCGTTTTCAGGTTTGGATTCCTGTCCCCCCGATATGTTTTGATCTAAAAATATAGATATCCTATATTGTTTTCAAGATTTTTGTTCTTTGTAAACGGAAGTGTTTATTGATTATAGTGTTTATTGGATAATATTTTTTTAAATATACGTTTTTCTTTATTAATGTTGAGATACATATATATACACACACATTTTTCTAAATATTGAGATCAAGAATCATGATTTAATCATTATTTATTGATGTAATTGTAATTTTTAAAGGGTTTCTAATAGTTCATTGATATCTTTCCATATTTTGTCCGATATTTTGGTTGATAGTGAATCAGAATCCATTTCGTTTACAGCATTTTCTAAAGATTCGATTGATATTTCTTCCGTCATTGCATTTGTTAATTCTTGTATCATTTCTTCGTCTGTTAAGTTAATTTGTAAGATAGGAGTATCATTAATTTCCGATGGCATCTCATTTCTCATGGTTTCGATTATTACTTTGTTCATTTCTGCAAATGTTGATTGTGGTTCTAGTTCTCTTGTGCACTCTCTTTTCTTTAATGGTTTATTTTTTCCTCCGTCATGTCATTTGTTAATTTTAGCATCCTTTCTTCTTTCCTTAAGAGAGATCGTAATACAGGAGTATTGCTGAATTCTAGTGGCGCCATTTCTTTCATGACTTTGGCTATTTCTATGTTCACTTCTGCAAATGTTGATTGTTGTTTTGGCGCTCCTACGCTCTTTCTTTTCTTTAGTGGTTTATTTTTTTCTTCCTTCTCGTGATTATCTATGTGCGGTTCCCGTATGGGTGTCTTTTTTACTCGTTTTGCTTCTTTTCTTTTTTGTTGGTCGGTTGTTGTGCTGTTTTATTAATTTTTATTGGCATATTTGGTGCTCTGAGTTCTAGATATTCGTCGGTCATTGTAGCTTGCGTTTTGGTTTTCTTCGGTGCTTCCTTAGCCTTTTTAGGTGATATTATATCTAGCTGTCTGACCTCTGCTATTTTTTAGCATTCGGGTTTGCTTATAATGTCAATCTTGTTTCTTCCCATTCTTTGATTTCTTCTAGAGTGACTTTCTTTTTGCATTCCATGCATTTTGTGGCGGGTTTCTTTGGATTGTTTTTAAATGATATATTTCTTACAAATATCGATCCTTTCGGTGATTTTCGTACGCAATCTTCGCAAATTTGTTTTTTGTGCAACCTTTGATACAAAAGTGTTTTGCGTAAATTGTCTGTCATATTAGCCTGTTGGTGCATCTTCCGCACGCTGATGCTGGTCTTGAAGTTACTAATGGGATTAGGCAGCTTCCGCAGATGAGTATCGGGTCCGTAGGTATTCCAATCGTGTGTAGCTGAGTTACGGTGTTTATTGCCTCTCCTCTTTCATAGAAGGATGGCATAAAACAAATGCTGCAGAGTGATAATCTTCGTATTTGTCCCACGTAGAAGCAGGTAATTCCTTCTCTCAATCTGACACAGGTAGATTGCAGCAAGGTGCTGTAAACCTCTAGATTTTGACTCGGAATGACTCCGTCGAAAGGTGTATTGTCCTCCTGCATGTTTATCCTATATTTATTTGTTTGTTGGTTATTTTCTATTTTTATCACACTGTATTCTATGTTATTTTTGTTATGTTCTTTTTTTTTATTATGCATTGGTTAATATTGATTATTCACACAATATACATATATATATACAGGGTGACCCAATTTAAACGGGCAACGCTCATAACTCGTCAGGGACAGCCACAATCGAAAAAATGGTAGAGACCAAAGTTGTAGGATATCGAAGGGGCAACCCGATGGTGACCTTGGATTTGACTTTGAATGCGTTTTTCAAGGTCATTTGAAGGTCAACTTTGGTTTTTTAAATAGGAACCCCATTCTTTTATTGCGGGAATGGAAAGAGCGGTAAATTTTACGTTCAGAATGGTATGTTCGGTTGCGGCACTGAAGGTCATCTCAATGTCCTGCAGCCAGAATGAAACCCCGCCTACGTAATTCCTCTAGCAACGCCAAATTAAAAAAAAGTGGTAGAGACCAAAGTTGTTGTATAGGGGGGGGGG
>QLYP01000389.1:49874-65073 GCA_016647725.1 Nasonia giraulti
TCGGATGTTCGGTTCCAAAAAATACGTAACCGCATTTATGTAATTCGGTTGTTTTCCATAAGGCGAATGTTATATCTTCGGATTCTAAAGAGTACATGATTTTTTTAGCTTCTTCGTCGTAGATTTTGTTTAGATAACCTTCATAGAGTACCGAGTATTTATTGAGTATTTATTGAGTCCGCAAAAATCATCCGGGACATTAACCCAAAATACATGCGCTCGGTCATAGTCCACACATTGCCGGTCGGTAAAGGTACAACGTACACCGGTTTTTAATATGATTTTATTTGAGTTTAAATCTATTGGTGTCGAATAATCTTGAAATGAAATTTCGAGCCACCCCGCGACGTATACATCATCCCATCGTCCGTACGGGTCGGAATATGATCCCCCCGTGCATTAACCCTCACCGTTCTTCTTCTTCCCGTAAAAACCACATGCTTGTAATGAGTACTATTTCCCCGAAGTCTTAACATTCTTGTTTCTCCTATTTGAGAATACCCGGTTTGTTGCATTATATCGCATTCGCACTGAGATAATTCCTTGTAATAACTTATCTCGCCTGCTGCTACTCGTGACGCGTGTGAGTGCATACCGCAATTTGTGATTACGCGTGTTATTTTGACTGAACATTTATATACATGAGTTGATGAATATTCATTAAGTTGTAGTAATGGAGCGTAAGTTCGCGTGACGTTAACAGTTGGTTTCTTTATGTCACAATCTCCGATATCTAGTAATGATATTGTTGTTAGATTCGAAAGATGATCTCCACAATTGTAACCGTATAATCCGTTTACGGTATGAAGGGTGCTTAAAAGCAAGAATGGCAGCCAGGGTATGACCATCTGCAAGAAACGAAATACGATCCTTCAAGATTTCTTGTTACACTCTCGATTATTTATTCGGATACATATATATCTTTTTTTATTTTTATATGCGAATATATTTTTATGTACACACATATGTATATATATATATATATATATATATATATATATATATATCTTTCTCAAAAATCTTTTTACACGCAAAAACAACTCACGTGATATTGCACGCGTGAATATATATATAATGACTATACCATTTTCTCTTTTAATATATATATTCTTTTTTATTTATTTTTTTTTTGTTTTAAACCATTTCGACTCTTTCGCCTTCTACGTAACTATTATTATTAGTATCGTCGTCCGTCTCGTATTCGTATACATATTTAAAGTAAATAATGATTCCCGATGTTATTAACACAAGTATGAATATGATCGCGATTATTACAGAGTATGATATTAAAATGGTCTGATACATGAACTGTAAAAACTTTTCCTTTGTTATTTCTCGGGCTTCTCTTACGATCTCCCAGAAATATTGGTTCCCTCCTTCTTGGCTTAGTTCTTCAAAAATTTCGTTTGTTGTTTGCTCTTTAAATATGTACGTGAGTTTCTTTATGTTCAATGTCTTTTCTGGTAGGATTATCTCATGGTTCGAGTTCGTTCTTGTCACTGATCCTTGTATATTCATGCCCTTGAATTCGATGTTGCATACGTTGCGGATTCTTAGCAATCCGACTCCCTCCAGTGTGACATTGCCTTCATTGTCTTGACATTGATATTGTATTATATTTGGTTTGCTGAAGGCGTACAGAATATTACCTGTAGATTTGAGAAACGTCATGTAGTCAAAGTGTTCTTTTTAATAGACTATTCGGCAAGTGTTGTAATCCGTATCCTCTGGGTTCATCAATATGGTGCTTTCGCAACTATTTTGATTGTTAAAAGTAAACCATTGTGCTGGACAAATAATTAGTTGGTCACCGTGTTTGCATTCTTGAATATCCTCGTAACTGGCATGGTAGTGCGAATTGTTGTATACTAGTATATAGCGACTGCATAGTTCGATATATGCGCTGCGCACGGTATTGGCAATGTCTTGCGGAATCGGCATTGGCTTGACTCCGTAGAGTTGTACTCGTTTCTCGTTTACGCAAGGAATTCGTATTTCAATGTATATTTGGTCTTTGTCTGTTCCGTAATTTGTTTCAATCCATTGGTTCAATTCGGCTGCGTTAGTGATATAAATTACAGGGAATTTACATGTTCGATAATAAATATTAAAACTTGTTCGATTTGGCGAAGTACTTCCGTGTCCATAAGACTTGCTCCCAATTTATTTTCTTTAATGCTCGGCAGATTTATTTTAATGGCTTTAAAATTTGCAAGTTGTTTATCCAGTTGCGCCTGCATCTGCATGACTATTGAATATACTTGGGTGTTATATCGGCTTTTAACCAACATAGATGAGTCGCTCTTGACAATCGGCAAGTCACGTATTTTAGAGTAAATTTCATCCTTGTTCTTAATTAGTTCCTTCATTTTTTTGCTGAGTGTACTTTCTGCGAATACGCCGCCATCTTTCTCGAATATTTGTGCTTTTGAAATCTCGTAGACATTCTTCCTTAGGCGGTTGCGAATTAGTTTGTTTTCATTCATAGTACTCGGTATTTCTTTGAGTGTTTTGACCGTTAATATAGCTTCTTTTATGTCTTGAAATGTCTCGTACAAATCTTCGAAGTAAGGTCCAAGTGTTGTAAAATTTTCAGGTATGCTATGTCCTGATATAACTCTGAGTTGGCGAAACGCAAGTTCGAGGTTATGGATTGTTTTTTCTCTTACCGCAAGGTCAATCATAATCGTGACATTGCGATAGTCTTGGCTGAACGTGACATTTTGCAATTTCTCAAATATTATTCCAAATTGCTGCCATGGCTCTATGTCTTGTTGGATCCAAACAAAATTTCCTGGTTGTGTTTTAGCGTAATTTATTCCTATTATGAGAAGATTGAGTACGATGACCAAGTGGGACGCCATTTCTCTGTTATTTTCCTTTTATTCCGGCTGAAACCTGTATAAGAGAAAGATGTGTTTTATAACTAATATCTGCTGTTTCTTGCTTTTTTTCTTGGGTTATTTTTGCGAAATAATGTGCATGATTCGCATGGGCATGCATTCCTTTTACATGAAAAGCATTTTACATTCGTTAGTAGATCACGTTACTGTCCGGAGATTTTGTTACTAAAAATACAGGCGATGAATAATTAGAATTAGAAGGCTGAATTACACCTCCCTCAAGCATTTCTTGTATTTGATTATCGAGTTCCTGTTTAAGAGCGTGAGGAAATCTATAAGGTTTAGTACAAATAGGCACATCGCTAACAGTTAGTATTCGATGTTTAATAAAATTAGTAGTCCCCAACTTTTCCCCTTTTAAATGAAAGCAATCGGCATATACCTCTATGAGGCGTTCAATTGGTTGGCGCAGTTCGGTTTCTAAATGAGTATATCTTAGCAATGATTTCAAACGATCGATTCTTGGCATTCCGGCATTTTCAGTTTCCGTGATTTGGAAGATGGGAATTGTCGTCGCGTTATCTGGCATTCCGTTGGCAAAATAATCTTTATCTGAAATTTCCATATAATTGTAACATAAGTCATCCATGTGACTATTTTCGATATAATTTTCAACAAAATGACAATTATTTAATCTACATTCTTGTTTATTTCCATATAATTTTTCAAAAGTTTCAGCATTCACAGATCCCTCCTTTAGTAAACAATTCTCAAGTCCTTCGTCGAGTTCATAATCAGTAGCATTATTAGCAACTATCTCATAATTATCGTTATTTTTATTCTCCTCAAATATATTCTCCGTAACCTCATCAACACATACATTTTTCGTATCAACATCATTATTAATCATTTCATTATCAATAATTTCAACAACATTAATTTCATTTTTCATCTCGGTGTCTTCTGCACTGGATTCAAGTTTATTCATAACGACATTTTTCTCAATATTCACATAATTTGTATGCTCACTCGCGTTGCCTTGAGAAGTGTTGGCTTGTAAAAGTTTCTTTAAACGCTCAATTTCTTTAAATAAATTCTCAACATATTCATTTGTATATATATTTTCACTTGATTCATCATTTATTTCTCGAATATTAAACTCGTCATTTTCTATAAGGTCACGATCATTAGTGTTGAAATGCACATAAATATTTTCCGGATTTTGGTTAACATAAATACTTTCATCTCGTACACAAAAATTTTCATTATCTTTTTCATTAATAAATTCACAACTTTCTTCCATTAATTAATTATTTTCTTCAATTAATTCATTATTCTCTTCAATTAATTTATAATTTCCTTGATCAAATATATTTCGTTTATCATCAACATAAGACTTATCATAACCGCGGTCTGTCTCCCCTCCTTCACTCAGATCGCTTCTTACTCGGGTATTTTTAGATTCACCTTTTACCCTCTTTTCTAGTTTCGTATCTATCGGTTCTATTTCCGTAGGATACTTTTCAAAAGGAATTATTTGTCCATTAACTTCAATATAATTTTCAAAATAATTAATTGTCGCTTCGTTTTTACGAAAAAAAAACATTACCTAATATGCCAACTTCCGTTATGGGGAAATTATCGTCAACTAAATGAAAGTCTGTTGACACGTTATTGAAATCTACTGTCACTTTGCCAAGAGTGAAAATATATTGGGTTGTTATGCCTTTTAATCTTATAATCTCGTGCGTATTTATGTTAGTATAGCGCGATACCTCCGACTTACGCACTAAACTAACAGAGGCTCCGGTATCAAGCATAAATTCTAATAGCTTGTTAAACTTTCCGATGTCTACTCTGATGGTCGGCACCGTGCTCGCGCGACTCAAATTTATAGTTTCGGTGCGGATGTGGGAGTATTCTTCTTGTTGGTATCGTTCGGGCGCGTGCCAGATGTCATCTCTCTCCGCGCGCCCTCCTGAGAAAGAGACTCGGCGTTTCCCTGCGCGACGTCACCCGAGCGCATGTCCCACTGTAGCTTGAAATAGGCATTACGCGTATGCCCTTGAATACCGCAATAATAACACGTCGGTATAAATGTATTTTGATTGTTAGTATTGTTACGATTTGGATTTTTTTAAGATCTTAAATTTTCACTATTATTATATCGCGGATTTTCCGTAATCCTTCGATTAAAATTATTATTATTGTTATTATTATTTTGTTGATTCGGAAAGAATCCGTTGCGCTGCCTATTTTCGGCATTTTGATTGTTGCGCTGTGGGGGTCCTCGGTCTCATTGGTAGTCACGCGTGTCGCTCTGTCGCTGCAGATGTTGCAGGGTGAATTGTCGACAGTTTAGTGTCACGTGTCCAATCTTTCCGCAAAATCCGCAATTCATCGAACTTTGGTCATAGTCGACTACGTGCACCTTGCGCGTTTCTCTATTCTTAAATTTGGCGTCCGGCAGCTCATCGTTGTCGATCGCGCAACCCGAATATTCGCGTTATATCTCAATGGCCTATTCGCGAGCATCTTTTAATGTGGTAGGCGTACCCATGCGCCCCCGGATCTCCCAGCGTAGTCCCCTTTTAAAAAATTTGATGCAATCTTTTTCGAGGTCACTTTGAAATGTTTGTTTATTACTTATTTGGCCCTCCCGCTGAGCTGCGGCTGTAATTTCTTTTTCGATTTCCCGAATTCTATTTAGAAACACAATTACCGATTCATTACTTTTCTGTTTCATTTTTGCTAAGTCGCCAGACCAATCGTGATAAGTTTTTGCTGAACCGTAAATGTTTTCAAAGAATTCTATAACCTCGTTTACGGATGCAACAGTCTGCCCGCGGGTGCTATTTAGTGCATCTCCATATAGGCGCATTCGGATAAATTTAGCTAGTTCTCCTTCGAGTGTACTGGGTAGCAATTCTTTAGCTTCCCTGCACCCGTCGAGAAAAAGTGATAGCGATACATTTGTCCATTAAATCTCGGAATTAAATTCAACACGTTGGATATGGACATTCCACGGACTTGAATCGTCTCGTCCATTTTTGTTGGTTTCCTATCCGTCTTTGATTTGTTTTGGGGTGATTCTATTTTTAGCGCGTTGAAGCTTTTATCGAAGGATAAAAAGAGTTCGCTTCTATCGGTTGAGTGGTGAGGGGTTATTTCAATTTTTAGATTTTCGGGGCGAGCTGTGCCTACCGCGAGGTTACTAAGTCGGTCTCTCACGAGTTTAATTGCTTGAAAAAATTCGAATCTTTGATTATTTAGGGTTTTGTCGATTTCTGCTGCGTTATATTTGTCGTTGAAAAATGCGTCTAATAATTCGGGTTTTATTTTGATGCTTAATTGTTGATTGATGTTATCGATTGTAATTTGATTTTCGGGTGTTCTTTCTTTTATGTTTAAGGTTCCAAAAATAGAAGTTACGCTTCCCTTGCGGACAGCTTCTCTCGCAATAGGTGTACTCGTACCAATGCACGAAAATTCGTCTTCGGTTTTTTGTTGATCAAATGCGGATGGTTTTAAGATTAAGGGTTTTTTGTAGGTGATCGTCTCGTTATTATCCTCGTTTACTTCGGAAATAGAGAGGTCTTGATCGCTATCGTCCAAAATGTTATAGTTTTTTTTGTTCGCGGTATTGATAGTATTGAAGTTTATTTTTGGGTAGATCTGAGGTTTTATTCTCGTCAATATTGAGTTTTGTATACGATTTTTCGATTTTTTTTGTTAATATTTCGACTTCCTGAATTAATTTTGTTGTTTTGGGGCTATTAGTTTCTATCGCGGTTTTTAGTTTATCTTCTTTTTCTCGCAATTTGGTTAGAAGGGAGTCGTTAGTATCAAAATGATATCTAGTGCTACGTGTTGTGTTCACAAACTCATCGCGTCTCATGATAGGAACTCATTACAAGTGATTTCGTTTCCGCGTTTCCCGGCCGCTATGCACCATTTTATAATTAATATAAATATATTAATGTGTTACGTCGGAATGAACGCAACTCACCAATATACTTACTTTTATTCGAGTCCCTATCTGTTGTTATTTATTATTTATTTAGATTTACAAGGGAATCTCTTTTGGCTACCGCAGATGCGGTCACTGCATTCCGGGAAAGGGAGCCGGATAACGAAATCACTTAGACGCGGTTAAGTTTTAAAGCAACTTCTATAATGTATTTCACTCGTATTAGAAAAAAAGAGAAAAGTACCTTGTAGTTTATATATGCGTGAGTGTGTGCGTGTGTAGAGATGCGAGCGGCAGGAGGTTGCAGCTGTGGGTCCTTGTCGCTCCTTGAGCCTGGCGTCGGTGGTTCAGTGCGGTCAAGCTGGTGTGCGTCTCGGATACCTTCGGCTCGTTTCTCCTTCGAGCAGGTGCAGACAGATGGGCGCCTTAATGTGTTGTTTCTCTTCTTAGCGATGTGAGAGGATGGTGTGTCTCAGTGATCGTGGCACTTATACAACTTGGTACCACGGAGGTAAAACTGTTTGTTTTCCCGAGTAATTCAACTATTCCCACAAGTCTATATTTTTCAGCGATGAATTCTTTTTTTTTTACTGATCTTACTCGCAACTGGTAGCGATTCAATATTAACTTATAAGCTGGTTCGAATTTAGTGGTCTGGCGACTTGCAGCGATTCGACTTGTAAGGCGACTTCAAGAAAACTGACGACGTGCACCCTTTTGCTCCCGGCCTTTATATACTGGAAATTCTGTAGCCTTGATTTTCCATATTTAGGAGTGCCTAATATTCTCACGACTTTCCTCTTGACTTTGCGTGACCTCGTAAAATTTTTATTACCTTGAGTTTTTAGGAAAAGCGTCTTGTGACAGCTCTCCTGCTGCTTTTCGTCGCCTGCGTACTGTCTAATCCTATTTTTGTAGTAATACGTTGGTGGGAAATACTGCTTCTTGCGGCTGCTGCGATGACGATTCGTATGATGACGTATGTGTGTTTCTTGTTTCGTGCGTAAAAATTGTGTGATCTATTTAAATTGGCGTTGTAGGCGCGTAATGGAATCGGGGATTACATTACAATGCGCAACTGTCACAGTAAATCTATTTCTTTTTTTCTCTCTCTCTCTCCTCAATCTTCTATAAAATTATATTTTTTTGTAAAATGGTACCAAAAATAGGGGGACCCAAAGAAATAAATAACATATTTTTATATTTTTATACTACATTAAGTTTTTGATTGCAACCCTCATGTTTTCAAATAAATATAACATAGAATATAACATTATAAACTAACAAAATGAAGTATCTAAACATAAGACAATTAGTTAGCGCAGGAAATCGAAAAGTACTAACAATTTAGCATGTAAGACACCCAATGTAAAACCACGGACCACAACAACAAAAGTAAGTGGAATATTAATTAAACCACATGTCTAATACCCATAAATAATACCAAAGCAACAGAATGATTCGATAATCCCTGCAACCACCCACCCCAACATAAAAACAAAACATTTAGGACCAACAGAAGTCTCGTCAAAGGCGTTTCTCTGATCAAAATCCTACCAATCAAACACACCAAGTGTGTATTCAAGCCAAATAATCATAGGCTAAATGCATTAAAGAACCATGAGCGAAAGCATCAACATATGATATGACACACATAGATCATGTGCTGAGCAATAGCTCACAAGGAATCAATAACATCAAATAAAGGGTAAAGAAATAGCAGAGTTGACTGAAGACCACTGCAAATAATAAATAATAATAGCGGTCAAAAGAAAATTAAAAACCCTTATCCCTCATAATTAGTCGAATCGTTCTGACAAAATTTTATTTTTCTTTTATTCAATCGCGACAAACACAAATTCTTCCACTTACGAGACCACGTACCACAAATTAACGGTATCACGATTGTTTCTCGGGGACGAGAAACGTTCTCAAGGGGAGGGAGGATGTTACGTGACAACTTTCCCGATCTCGCATTTGAAATAATTATTTCAAAAGTAGGATCGAGAAAGTTCCACACGTAAAAAGGTATAGCGAGAATCAAGGCCACAAAAGTATCAAGTGGCTAAGAATCTCGCTGACCTAAACAACTTCCCCACCAACGGCTAGAAGCGCACGTGCGAAGCTACGTTGCAGTTTCGGCGCGCAACTAGTTGCCAGGCCCCGTAAGGCCTAATGAGTGCAACAAGCGTCGACATTGTAACGCGGCTGAGGGGAAGTAAGCTGGCGACAGCGTGAGAGGTCCGGAACCTATTCTGAGCACTCTCGAACCACACTGCTCTCACTCCGTGATCGGGCGCAGAAGCCGGCGGACTTATAGATTCCATCTGAGTTTATTCAAGAATTGTAAGAAATTTACTTTGGAGTAAAATATATATATAATACTTGGACCAAACATCTTGTGTATACGAATTTCATCCCGAATCATACAGTCCAAAACTCCTATATATATATATATATATATATATATATATATATATATCTTCCTATATTATATAGTTATTTTGGCTAATCCCCGCCACAACCCCCCCCCCCACTTAGCCCCCCCACAAAATAACGTAATAATCGTTCATTTTTATGTTATTTTTGAAAATGTATATGCCCCCCCACTGCCTCACCATACTGAATATGTACCTGTAAGAATAATATTACCTTAGTAATAAGATGGACAAAATAAATGAGTTTAAAGAACTCAATAAACTTTAGAAAGTAAAATTATTATAGATTGTTTACTTATTGAACCAACAATAGACAGTTTACCACACCACCCAAGGGGTACTATTAGAAGCAAATTATATTAGTCATAATACAATGTACTTTAGGTGCGTTGATTTTTTTTTATTATATTGTATAAAAATTAACAGTGATTTCATATAATTTCATGAATGATCAAATTATATAATATTATGGTTATTGTTGAAAATGAATTTTCTTCTAAAGTTCATGTAAATTAAATTATTATTATTGATTCATTTTTATTAATTAGAATTATACAATATAATTTAAAATAAAAACCGTGGAATCATCGCCAATAGCCATATAACCACGAGAGTCTTATTGTTAGATAAACACGATCAAGAAATTATGAAATTATGTAAATACGTTATAATAATTTTGACATAAAAAATATGAAAATTGTGAAAAAAATCATTAGCATCTACAAATTTTAAACATGATAATTTATAAAAAATATGACGACAACTAATTTTGATTAATGTGATTTAATATATTAGCTATATTGATGATATATTTAATGTAAGCATCAGTATCATTTTTCAAAGCATTTGAAAATAAATTTTGCTTTTTACGAAACTTCAGAATAGTTTGAATGATTAATGTCATTTTTGTAGGAATTTTATCGAGTTCTGTAAAAATTTTTGCCACGTTTCCAAATACTTCCAATTTTTCTTAAAATTCAATTTTTTAATTTAATATTTCTAAGTTATCATCATAATTTTCTTGTGCCATCTGACTAATATAACGTTCATAATTTGTTTCATAAATTACGTGTTCTTCAAGTTGAATATTCAATGCTCGTAAATAATTTCTGTGTTCTTCAGTGTCAACTTGAACGAAAGAATTTTGATATGGATCCCATTCCATTGTCAAGATTTAGTATATATCTAAAAAATAATGAATGTAAGATAAAAAAATGTAATGTTTTATATAACATTATTTTGAGATGTGTATAATTTTGTATGTTACATTTCAAAAGAAAGACTATAATTTCTACACAGAGCGTAAGGTGAGAATACGAAATCGTTGAGAGTCAATGCACATGTCGTGTATATATACTGATATCACGAAAGGAAGAAGAACAAATATTTTATACGAACTTTGTATTAATGAAAAATTTAATTCCAAACTACATTTTCTATTTCGGTATCATTTTCATTTTCAACTTGGATAAATATTTGATTAGGATTTTTACATCTAGATAATGCTACATATAATTGCCCATGAGAAAATAATGCTTTTTTTAAATATAATGCTACATTATCGAAACTTTGACCTTGAGATTTATTAATAGTCATAGCAAATGCTAAGACTAAGGGAAATTGTTTTCTATATAAAATAAGTGGTAACGAAGATGAAGGTGAATTTCCTGT
Organism: Nasonia giraulti; assembly: GCA_016647725.1. Classification (NCBI taxonomy): domain Eukaryota; kingdom Metazoa; phylum Arthropoda; class Insecta; order Hymenoptera; family Pteromalidae; genus Nasonia; species Nasonia giraulti. Next base: position 60,797 of record QLYP01000389.1, read on the forward strand.
ATTTAAAGTAATTCTAGGTATAAAAACTTTATTTCCAATTTTTTCTCTAGTTATGATTTCAGCTTCTATGTTGTACTTGAATAATTTTGTAATTTTTAATCGTGTACCATTACATAAACCTTCTGTTATACTTAAGTTTCTTATTAACATAACAATTGTACCAATTTTCAAATTGAGTTCGTGAGGTGGTAATCCTTCACGAATGTTATTTAATACTTCCATCGGAAAATTTATGTAAATATTATCATCAGATTTGTCAACACCTTTATACGTTGCAGTATCTATACTATAATATGTTTTTGTCTCCACGTCCATTTGTTTTAAAATTTTTTTATTCAAAAAATACGTGTATTCATTATGAGAAGTAAGTATTACACTATTTAACGAAAAGTGAAGTTTTTTACCAAAAATTTTTGAACATACATCAGTTATTTTCCATTCATATGGAATTTTAAATGTAATTTTTCCTCCTCCAATTTTTAATAACAATTTTGAAAATTCTTTATGTCATGAACGCATGTTTATATTTAACTCAAAAATATGGAAATTTGGCCAAAGGTATGATGATTTTACAGTTTCTGCTATAATACTGCTTCTACTACTATTTTTCAAAACAAGGAGAATTTGTCGAAAATCCCCCCCTAATACTATTAATTTATTTCCAAAAGGAATGTCGATATCACATAGATCACGTAATGTTTTGTCGACTATTTCTAAAGCTTTATTTGGAATCATAGAAGCTTCATCACAAATATTCAAATCCGCTTTTTGTAATTTTTCTTTGTCAGATTTAGATTGTAACAATGAGACTTCGATATTGGTTAAATCTAAAGGTAAACGAAAACTTCTATGACTGGTCATTCCCTTTGGAAGTAATATCGAAGCTATACCAGTCCATGCCATAGATAAAATTCTTTTGTTTTGAGAAATAAAATAATAAATTAATGTTTTATATAAAAATGTTTTTCAAGAACCACCAGGACCATCAATAAAATATATTTTATGAGTTTGTTCACATAAAATTTTGAAAATATTTCTTTGATCATCATTTAATTGAACGTACATTTTTTCAAACATAAATTTACAATTTACGATTTCTTCATTATTAACAATGTTATTGAAATCTATATTGTTCGGCATAGGTAAACCGAATGATCCACATGATTTATCCTCTGTTTCAAATATTTTATTAACATGCAAAAGTGCAAGATTTTCTTTGTTTTCAGTAAAATCTTCTGTAAAACTATTTTTATATTTATTCCATATATAGTCACCTTGAATATTTTCTGAAAGTAAAAACCATGCAAAAAACTATCTTAACTGAACTGGTAACATAACAGTGCTTGCTTCTTCAAAAATATTAATAATTTGAGAATCATGTTCTAATAAGCCCATTGTAATAGCAGTGTCTTTATATGTGTTGTATATCATGTTTTCATGTGTTTTTAAATCATCAAATGAGGTTGCGACTTTTACTTTATTTAATATTAATTTTAAACAAAATCTTTCATGATCTTTAGGTGAAACTACGTTTAATCTACCAATTGTAGTATTTTTCATTACGTTTTTTCTCTTTTGCCATATTTTTTTTGTTTTATTAAATATATAATGTTCAGGAATATTTACGTACTTTAAAGATTTTGCAAAATCATCAACTTTATTTAATTCAAACCAAGCTGTTAATGGTGTTTGACAATTATTTATTGCATTTTTAATATTACTCATTTCAAATATCTTATAATTTTTGTTTTTACGTGTACATGCAAATTTTCAACTTTATGACTTTTAATACAAATTGGATATTTTTGAAATCGCCATGCTGCTTCCATTGGACTAAGATATCTACCATCAACATAATTTGTAATTTCGTCGAATTTTTCTTGATTACAATCATCATTTATTTGAATTTTGACAAATGCTCTATCACTACCTTTGTGGATATACTTATAGATATATTTTATACTCTGAATAGATGCACAAAATTCAACATTTATGTGGCATTTGTATTTCATTAACAAAAATTTATTATATGGTACAACCATTGAATTATTAACTGGAATTTCGTTCTTATTTTTAGTTTTATAAATATGATTTTCAGAACTATTGTCTGTTCTTTTATATTCAGGATAACCATTTTTTGTTACTGTTGTTATATTAGCAAAAGGTTTTGGGAATCGTGTTGTGCATTTGTGCTCGGGGTTCTGAAGCCACGGGCTGGTTGCATCGTGAGGTCCATGAAGCATATGTTTAATAATTAATTTTGCAAGTTTTTCATTATTTAAAACTATTTCAGCGGATATAAATTTATCAATTTGTTCTGAGGTTATTAATTTGTTATCAGGATGTAATGTTATTAAAATATGTGCATGTTGTAAACCTCTTTTTTGAAATTCAATTGTATAAACATAAGCTAATACTTTACCAAAAATTTTTCTGTTATATCATTCATAATTGATTGTAATTTTGTGTGAAATAGTCTAACAGTGATATTCAGTATATCATTTGGAATTGTTCTTTTTGGAAATTTTCTCAAAATTAATTTCAATTCTTTCCATTTCGGATTACACGTTACGATTATAAATAAATCTGGTCTACCGCATTTTCTCATAATAGCCATTGCATCCTGATAATGTTGTTGCATATATCTAGGACCTCCGATATATGTTGATGGTAATATATAAAAATTTCCAATTTTTTCTTTTTTTTTCAAAATTACTAGAAATATTTGAAGCACTATTGGCAACTGCATTTAATAAACCTTGATAACATTCTATTCTTAATTGTTTTTGGTTGTTTCTTAGAAAGTTTAATCGGTTATTTTCTATCATTGCATAACAGTGCATGAAGAATTGTTGTGTTAATTTTCCTCCATACAATAAAGGACAAACATTTTTTTCATTTGGTCTATAGTTAAGTCTATATGAATAATACTGCAAAAGTGTAAGGTTTTCTTTAACGTGTGAATAATGATTTTTAAAGTAATTAGTACTCCATCTCAAATCACCTAACGGAAACATTATTGGAAAAACCATTGGATCAACGAATTGCGATAATTTATTCAAATATATATTTTTCGGATGGTTTTCTGGTAATTCTTTAGGATATACACAAACACACACTCATAATCTATAAAATGCTACATATTTCAAAAATAACCTTTTTTATATTTTATTTGGACAATAATAAAAAAACATAAATAAAAAAATAACAAAGAATTTAATAATGAACAAAACTTTTAATACTTATGCAAATCATTGTAAATATATATTATATACTCTACTTACGATTCAATATTTTTCTTTGATGGTATTGTCGCTGTTTGTTATAATTTTTGTTTATACACAATATAATCAGTCGTATGAAGTCAGTCATTTTGTAAATGGCTCTTACGACACAAAGATTTAAGAGTAGGCAATAAGAACGTCAAAAAGAATTAAAATTAATTTAAAACCAACAAAATATAAATTTAAATGATGAATTTCTAAAGCGTCAGATAAAAAACATTAGCACGTGAATTCTGAGTTACGGTGCTTGCGATTACTATAATCAAATATTCATTTTATATTTAATACTTTTGTAGATTCATTTAAATAATACACCAAGTAATAAATAATATTTTCAACAAATAGTTTTAAAATTAAAACCACAACCAAAACTGGGTGGTTGGCGAGCGAAGCGACCAGGGGGGCGAAGCCCCATTAGTATATATATATATATATATATCAAAAGTGAATACTTTACAAGGAAGAGAAAACATCCAGTAGTCCGAGCAACTAATAGACACAAGGTAAGATTTCACATTATTACAATTGGCCCGCAAGTAAAGATCAGGGAGTACCTTTGTTGGCAGTGAACGTATCCTGACCAGATTCTCCCTGGACACCTGTACAGTGTGTCAGATAGGTAGACTCACATACAGAAAGGAGAAACTCTTCAAGTTTCTACCTAACAGTGTACCTGTGCTTGCGATTATGTGTCTGTTGGCGTGCTTGTTTGCGTTAAGTATATTTTGTCTCTTCTCTCTTCCTTACTTCTTTATTGTCTCTTCTACTCTACTCACTTTTCTTCTTTGACGTGTCTTCCTCTCTGGGTCTTCTCACGTTCCAGCTTTTTCCCTGTACTCAGTAATCTTTCCTGTGCTTCATCCCACTCGTACCTCACTCCATCCCACTCCATCTTAAGCGTGTCAACCATCAGCACTCTCTCTCTCTCTCTCTCTCTCTCTCTCTCTATATATATATATATATATATATATATATATATATATATATATATAT
>QLYP01000389.1:65778-122350 GCA_016647725.1 Nasonia giraulti
ATATATATATATATATATATATATATATATATATATATATATATATGTGTGTGTGTGTGTGTGTGTATTTGGTAATATATTATTAAGACAATCGTTCTTTTGATATTGAATGTAAACAGCTATTTATTTCAGAGACTCTATGCCCTTCTATGCCATTCTTTCTCACTTTAATATTTTGTGGTTCGATAAGTAAACTTAAAAATATATAATTTGATATTCCCCATGATGTTGCACATGGTTTATATGTTACAATAATTATGTCAAAAAAATAATTATTACTTTCGCGCATTTTGTTTTAGTCAATAATAGTTTTCAAGTGCTTTTTACCATCAATATGCATTGATTTATTGAAACTAAACAAATACAACTTTTTATATCAATGTACTTATACAAATACAGGATAGTTTAAAAATCACTTATTACACCTGTAACGGGGATTTCGGGAACTTAATTGCACAAAAGTAAAGCGGCAAGAAGGATTTGACCCCAGAGATCTTAAGGCACGCGCTCTACCAACTTGATTGGTACTCTACCAACTATTAAATGCCTCGGCCTCACAATAATGCAAAATTGACATTTAAAGAGCATCTTGCTATTGTTGTTACTTGTGTAACGACACAATTTTGTTTTACGGTGCTACTATATGGGCAGACGCTATGTTGGTACAGTCTTATGAACAAAGGTTGTCGTGACTAGGCAGTGTATGTTATACTAAGCATGCCACCCACCAATTGACCTGTTAGCAATAGAGAGGAAGAAAATGTACAAGATAAGGCGACGGCCGAATGGCAATACTTATAAGAAATCTGGGATTCTGCGAGAAAGCAAACATTGGCTAAGTAGCAAAAAAGATGGGACTTCAACTGCAAGGGGCGTTGAACACATTGTCTCATACCAAGGATAGAAGACTGGACTAAAAGAAGACATGGAGAAATCAATTACTATTTTACGCAGTTCTTAGGCGGAAATAGGTGCTTTCGGGCGTACCTATACCGATTCAAATCAGAAGACTAACTAAACTATTCAGTTTATTTGTACGGAAATAAGGATGCCGAGTACATCTTCTGCGACCGCTTAAGGAATCAATGAGAGCGGAAAAAAGGCTTCCTACAGACCACAGTGTCACTTAAGTGACTTATGACAGCTTCGCTAGCATCAGAGGATGGGTAGCCTGCAGTGAGCAATCATACAGCAGCAATTATCTAGAAGCTTAAAAAAGACGAAGAGGAAAGAAGAATAAGTCAAGGCTGAAAATCCGCGTAAGAATATCACCCAACGCAAGGCCATAGGGCTCTTCTATGAGGTGCTTCATGGACCGTAGGCCACACGGTTAGCTCTAACTTCCTTGCCCGATCGAGAGGAACGTAAAAGCTAGGATTTAGTACCTCTAAGTGCTCCTCGGGCCGATGCTGATAAACGTAGGTTGTACGTTGGTAATTAAGTTGCACGAAGTAGACGACCGGACGATGCTGCAGGGAGCAGAGTCAGGACGATTCAAAATGAAGAAAAAGAATTTGATCCTGCACCCCTAATCTCCTTGGTGGATAGGGGATGTATGGAAATGTTAAACTTTAAAGGAAAAGCCAACTATGCTAATTAATGGGCCCCACGGAAGTATTGTTTAACAATGGTGCTTGTGAGGTGCCGGTGTTGCAGGGTCATTGCGTAAAGCTTGCTTTGCCTACGCCACATTAAAAAAATTAAAAAAACACACACTATATTGAAAATAAGTAGATGGATAATCTACTTGGATTTCCAGCTGGGTATTGACATGGATTCCACCTGGATTTCTAGTTAGATATTTATTAGATTGTGACAAAATTTTGGTGGATTTTCTAGCTGGGCTCAAGCCTGGAATTTTTGGGCTGCTATACTCATTCAGCTGATTCACCACTTAGATAATGATCTTATAATGTAACATACATGGTAAATCCTGCATGTTTCCAATATGATGTTGTATTAATTTTCGTTAATTGATGTATTAAATTTACCTTTTTACTCTAAAGCTTCAGCGCAAATTCTAGCCTGAATTATACATCGGTAAACGCAAAGTATTACAATATTGTATTAGAAATACAGAATTTACCATGTACGTTACATTATTAGATCATAAGGTAACTGATGAATTGGTCAAGTAGTTAAATCGCAAGTACTTTAGTTCATTGGAATTACCTCATTTGGTTTATTCAGTAGGCAAACATCCTTTCCATCCTTAAAAGCACCTATATAATCTGATTTACTGCATTCTGAAAACTTATAAGGCTGTACGTTTTCCAAACCAACTATTGATTGAGCCATTATACATCCATGCCAGTCATGACACCGACACTCGGTTCCTATAACAAATTTTATTTTAGTTTTACTAAACTTGTTGGTATTCAAACTGACTGTAGTGTGATTAAATAACTAATTTTTATAACATATACTAGCAAAAAATGTTCGCTTTGCTCGCGGTTAACATATTTTAGTTATTATATGTTGTTGTAGAGTATGCTTGAAAAAAATAAAATAGTCGAAAATTATATTTCTTCGTATAAAACATGTTAATATAATGTTTTATCATTTGAATACAAGCTATACTGAGATATATGAATAAATTTCTTTTTGATATATACTATTATTAAGTATTTAAATTCATTTATTATAAGGGTTTGGGTACATAATTTTGTTTAGTCATTATTCATATTTACAATTGAGAATGATTTATGAAAAAAAAAATTAAAATGTAGAAACGATAATATAAAATATATATGATCTCTCTCTCTCTCTCTCTCTCTCTCTCTCTCTCTCTCTCTCTCTCTCTCTCTTATCTAGTCTTGCCCTAATTTCTCTGCTTCTCCTGCGGCTTTTTCTGCCTCGATATTCGTCTCATAGCTTGTGTGTGTGTGTGCGCGCGTATGTGCAGGGCACGTGTGTGTGCTCATGTGCACTGTCACAAAAAGACCTTAAAATATTAAAACTAAAGTTGATATAATGGAAACACTAAAAACGTAATGTCAAAGTAGTATAACTTTTGCAGTAGAGTGAACGGCAGTAAAATCAGTGAGACGGACATACAGTGATACGCAGACCGTGCTGGGTGGGAAAATAAATAACACTGGCAGAGCGGTGATCTGGGCATGTGAAAACGCTAGTCTGCGGGAAAAAATAAAGACTCGTGATGAAGGTTTTGTCCACGCAAAGGTAGCAGGTATACAGGTATACAGCTTCTATGCCTCGTTTAATGCAGCGATCAAGCAGTTTGAACAACAGCTAGATCGACTCGTGCTGGATGCTGCCGGAAAAAATCTAGTATTTATCTCAGGTGAAAATGGGGCAATCAAAGGATTAATCATAGAGAACGGCTACTCTTAGAAGCATTTAGTATTCTAGGCCTGGTGTTAGTTAACCAGGGTAGCACTCACACTTTCAGAAGAGAAGACGCAGTATCTATTGTAGACCTGACTTTTGTGAGTAGTTGAATACTAGACAAGTAGCGATTACCAGGCCATAATAGTAGAGGTAAGAAAATCAGAGCAGAGAATCAGCGCAAGAAGAGGGACCAATGAAGTGGATTGAAAAATGAAGGATTATAATAAAAAGACTAGCGCGATTCACCTCGCTTCTAACGTCGCTCGGTTAAAATGTATATTACAATAGTGATAAAATAGAAGTTACGTTAAGATCTTTTTTCCTAATGTTAATTCCTCAAACACGAAAATTATGCATTGATTCATTATTTAACTGAAAAGATTTAAAAACTATGACAGTCAAAAAAATAAATTTTAAATTCTAAATTTAAAATTTATTTTAAATATAACATAACAAGAGTTTAGAGTATTTTTATTTCCTAATATTTAAATTAAACATTTTTGTTTTAGAAATTGTTTAACTTCATAATTTCAGTTTTTTAATTTTTGTCTTTCATGCTTTTTTAATTTTTTCTAATTTCAAATTTCCTCAATTTTTGCCACCAAGTTAAATGAATTATTTAATCACTGATTATCATAAAAATAAAGACGCTAAAATTTTAGTAAACAAATATAAAAATATGATGTATTTCGCAAAATTATTATAGATGACAATCACGTAGCATTTCATATATATTTATTACAACAATTTTTATATTTGTCAAAGTTAACTGTGACTTAACAAATGCTGTAACAAATGTAATAATTGCAACAATAAAATAAAAAAGTAGTAGAATGAATGAAAAATAGTCAAGTTTTAAATATCTGAATAATATAAATAATTTTACAATGAAAACTGTAACTGCTTTATGGTGTTGTCTATTAGTAACTTATTTGTACATACTTATTTGTGCACATAAACTTATAAAATATTTATTTCGATACAATGATATATCATCAATGTAGATAACACGACAAAAAAATTATTTTTTAAAAGATTTATATCAACTTTTGCATACTCAAAAACTTTTTATAAGTACCGATATAATGTATATACACAGTTAAAACACTGATAAATTAGACATAACGTTCTAACACATAAAAATATATTTTAGTTGTTCACCAATAAAAAAAATTGAATAGTGCATGGCAAGTTACAGTTTTTTGTATTGTATGAAATGCTACGTGATTGTCATACATAATAATTTTGCAAAATACATCAAACTCACTTAACCTTTTACTTTATTGAAAGTTATTTTTTTTTAGAGATTTCAGTCCTTTTTAGTACATTTTTTTGAGTGTTTCATATTGCGCAAAATCTAGACTTCGTCGTCGGCCACCCTGTACACTTACGACATTCTTAAATGATTTTTATTTATAGATACCAAAAACCACGAAGTGAACCGCCTAGATCTCTTAATCGGCCACCTTGTACACCTAGACGCTGTCCACAAATGTTTTTACACTTAGACACCTAAAACCATGAAGTGCACCACCTAGACTTCGTCAAAGGCTACTCTATATACCTAGACACAGTCCTCAAATGATTTTATAACTAGACACCTAAAACCACAGAGCATACCACCTAGACCTCGGCATTGGCCACCTTGCAAACCTAGATACTGCCCTTGAATCATTCTTTTACCTAGACACAAAGAACCACGAAGTGCCCCACCTAGACCTCGTCATCAACCACCTTGTACACCTAGACATCGTCCTTGAATAATTTTTATACCTAGACACCAAAAACTACGGATTTCACCACCTACACATCGTCATCGGCCACCCTGTACACCTAGACATCGATCTTTAATGATTTTTACACCTAGTCACCAAAAACTACGGGGCGTACTACCTAGACGTTGTCATCGGCCACCCTGTACACCTAGACACCGTACTTAAATGATTTTTACACCAAGACACCGATAACTACCTGAACCTTGTCATCGGCTACCCTGGCTACCTAGTTACTGTTACTGCTCCGGAACGCAGAGTATGCACCAGCAACCTCTTTATTCTGAATATCGTAATATATTATATTTTTTTGAAAAAGCAATACCCATCTGTATATAGCTGTGCGGTCAACTTCACGGCCCTAACACTTCTTGCGGCTAACTTAACGGTCCTACCACATTTCGGACTAGAGAAGAAAAACGTGATTTAAGCATTTTTTTGTATAATGAAAAATCCAAACACCAATAAAGAAGTAAATAGTGTTACAAGCGCCAAAGCTTCGTCTGCTTCTCAAACTCGCCTTCGTGGCGCTACCTCGCCACTTGATGTCTTATTATTATCTAGTAAGCAACATGAAATTTTTATATTAACAAAATAGTTATCTATGCATATAGTTATTTATCACTAGCGAGATCATTGACGTGATTCTGTTATGTAATTTTATAGTTTACTACGTCAATTCGTCACTGTCGGTGTGACTGTACAACATGTGTTTGTATCGTTAGATATACAGCAACTTTTTTACTATAAAACGATATCTTTTTACTGTATTCAGGTTGTCGGAGTCCGGACAGATTTTTATATTTTAAAGTTTAAAATGCAAATAAGGTAGCCTTAGCATATATATAGGGCTTTAACAGTATTTTAATTAAAAAATTCAGAAAATTTCACAAAAAAAGTATTTGGGTAGTTTTAGTTAAAAATGCTTCTCTTATGAGCTACAAATCATTGAAAATAGGCAAAAATGCAAAAATTGCTTAAAACCTCAACTTTGACCAGCTAAAACTCGAAGCCAGATGAAGGAATCGCGCTGAAATTTTTTTTGGGAGTTATGTACAACATATCGAACATACAGTTTAGGCAAAAATTAAAATTTTCATATCTTTGATTTCACAGACAACCGCCTATATATATATATATATATATATATATATATATATATATATATATTTGAAACCCACGTTTTCATAGCACAACAAAAACAATAGTAAAAATATTCTAATTTGTGAAATATCCCACCAAAAAGCATGTACAATTCATGATAGGACATATTGTTGACAATACTGACGGAATTCCAAAATCAAAATGGCGGACATTATACCTCCACCAAACCCATTTTACCGCAACAAATGATTTTAGATCTCATTAAAGTATCGATATGGGGGTTTGTGAGGTAAATGGTTATAAATGTATTATCGGAATCAGTATTTGTGCACATGAATCTTATATTTTTCCGGTCTATTAGATTTAGAATTATCAAATCAGTGAAGATGTTGAATAATCAGGATAGACATCTTGAAATTCTTTGGAGATCTTCCTAAGAGATTCGCTGTGTCCTGTATTAATATCAAATGGATTAACGCATCTATCGATACGATATTTTTTCGCAGAAGAATATATTGTTGTAGGATATGAGAAAGCACAACCAAAACAAAAAAAATGTTAGAATTAACAAAATTACGGCTAGTACAGTTGAACAAGGATCTGCCGATAAAATAAGACTTACTCAACAACTGCCTTAAAAAGGATGTTGAAGAAGAAGTCGCCAATGTATCTATTAATGTACCTATTAACTATCCTAAAAAGGACTGTTGGAGAAAAAGTCGCCTATGAATAAAGCCGCTGATGGACTTGCTCACCAACTATCCTGAAAAAGACTGTTGGAGAAAAAGTCGCCGATGAAGAAAGCATTCCTTGAAGAAAATATTCCTTTCTATGGGTTGCTAAACGTGGGAAGGGGTTGGGGGTGTAGGTAAAAAAGCGGGATGGAATAAATCACTTGAAAGCAAAAAATTCCTTTGCCACAAAACAGTTTTATTTGCTGAAGTCTTTGCACAAGTTGTCATTGGACACGAGCCGTGTACTTGCAGCATTAGGCTTTTGGAAGAGGGGCGAGGTACAGCGCTGGACCCGGCCTCCTTATGTGCCCTCCACGACGCAACTTCACTTGTGGGTAATGCGCAGCCGCCTAGCGGCGCGCCGCGGTACTAGCGCCGCGGTGATAAGCGCTGCAGCGTGCGTGGCGTGTTCGGCGGGTTGCGCGTTAGCAGGGGCTTTTCGCGAGAGAGCCTGCGGGTGGGTTATGACAAATATCCGCCAGTTTATATTGGCCATATTGAATTTTGAAATTTCGAGGTTAAAATAAGATTCAGCGGCCCCTTAAACTCCCATACCGATACTTTAAACTGATTTAAAATCGTTCATTGCGGTAAAATAGTTTTGGTGGTAATAAGGTGCAGTGGCCTCAAAAACCCTCATGTCGATACTTTAATGAGATCTAAAATCATTTGTTGCGGTAAAATTGGTTTGGTGGTGGTATAATGTCCGCCATTTTGGATCCACCATTTCGAATTATGAAATGTCGAGGTTAAAATAAGATTCAATGACCCTGAAAACTCCCATATCGATACTTTAAACTGATCAAAAATCATTTGTTGCGGTAAAATGGGTTTGGTGGAGGTATAATGTCCGCCATTTTGATTTTAGAATTCCGTCAGCATTGTCAATAATATGTCCTATCATGAGTTGTACATGCTTTTTGGTGGGATATTTCACAAATTAAAACATTTTTACTATTGTTTTTGTTGAATGTGCTATGAAAACGTGGGTTTCAGGCTCCATATTTGATGCGCCACATTGGTATTTTGAAAAGGCCAGAACTTTTTCAAAAGCCGTTGACCAGACGATCTTTTTGAGACCTCAAACGTCTTGTTAGGTTAATCCAAATTTTGGGTGCACTGATGATCCGGTTGACGTGAAACGTCCCATATATATATATATATATATATATATATATATATATATTGTGACGGCCGAGTGCACGTCAAATGTCTAATGGCTAATCATGTACTAATTGTAATAAGATTATTTTTTCAGCAAGCTGCCAACGAGCGCCGAAACGAGCGAGAACAAGAGACGAGGCAAGATAGAGACAGAGAGAGAGAGTGAGAGCATAGGTAGCGCGGTTGCTGCCTGGCCGCACAACGTTGGCGAGATATGACAACGATGTGCCGACGGCCGGGAGAGCCGCGACTAGAGTTAGTCTCACTGCGCTATCCACACGAGTAGCTTGCGCTGCTACTATATGCGTGTTTGTTGTGGTTCCTGCGAGCATCTCGAGAGCGAACGATATTCGTCCGTGCGTTACTGACGAGCCGCTGCGACGCCCGTCCGAACTGCTGCATCTCCACGTCCGAGACTGGGCCACGTCCGTTGCGTTAAGTACTACTGCCACTACCGAGTTGTAAGTACCTGCACTCTCACTCTCTCACGTCGACGGGGTAATATCTCTCGTCTCTCTTTATCGTTCGTCGAATTGTGCGCCGTTTGCACCTCTGTGTATAGTACAATTGAATATACATTTCCTTATCTAAACTTCTCGTGTGTTATTTTCTACGACCCGACCTACACCGCCTCCGCGGGCCCGTGTAAAAACATGTGCATGATCTGAGTCGGCCAAGCCGTGCCTTCAGCACGCCCGACGTTAATTTACAATAAACAGGGCCCTTCTGGCTCTGGTTATAACACGGCAGAAAGGTATCAACTGAGTGTGATATATACATATATATATATATATATATATTTATATGAAGAAAGAAGACACGCTTTAACATTATTTACAGTTCGTGAATAATGCTTTTTAAACATTAAAAAATGTGTATTAATTGTTCATTGATTAGTTTCCGATTCACCCCTTGGGAGTACTTCAGCAAATATACATCATTCTGGTAACTTCCTGTTCATTTTCGGTATGTTTTCGGATATTTCCGGTCACTTCTGGGTCATCTTTTATTTTTTTCGATTACTTCTGGTTCACTTTTGGTTCACTTCCGGTCGAGTTTTGGTCTATTTTCGGTCAACTTTCAGTTCATCCTAAGACCTAATGAGGGGTAGTTTTGGGGATGAAGTAAACTTTAAGCCGGAGACTACCAGACACATTTAAATATAATAGAGGATGCTTCTGCTGGCATTAGAAGAAATACAACTGCTAGGATTGGCAAACAGCAAGGTTGAACAGGGATAGGGAACATCACCTGAGCCTATGAAACGGCCATACTAAAAAGAGTGCACAACTGTAGACGACCAACAGTATACTGGTGGGACAAGGAGGTCGAGAATGCACATAGCGAGCAACACTGGACCAAAAGACGAGAACAACTATAAAACTTGAAGAGGCCAGGAAATAGTAGGTGCCTGCAAGAAAGAAATGAAGGACGCTAAAAGGAGCTGTAAGAGGAAAATCCTCGAAAATAAGCGATGATTACTCAGGGGAATTACAGGACGAGGTCAAACAAGATCCTTGGGATCCATTGTATAAATAAGTAATGAAAAAAATTAAAGGAAGCTCCGAGCCCCCTCCAAGATGCCCGGGACTATTACACCGAGTAGTGACCACACTGTTCACCAAGCAACTGAAAGACTAGGTGTCATTGAAAGAGGTGTGAATGAAGAGGCTATTCTGCCAATCACAATTGAAGAACTGTTAGCCGCTTGCAAAAGGTAGAAAACTAGAAGGACCCAGGACTGGATGGTATTTTCAATATGGCACTAAAGCATGCCATCCACGCCCACCCAGAGGTCTGCATAGACTTGTACAATTTATGTCGGAAAGAGAGAATATTTTCTACAAACTGGAAGAAACAGCGACTCGTTCTTCTGCCAAAAAGCAAAAAGCCACCCAAGTTATCCACATCATACAGACCGTATGTGCAAAATTATGTATGAGCAAAGATAAAATATTAATAAATTAAATATTACGTTCTAGTAGATATAAAAAGAAAAGTTTAGTTGTTTACCAATAAACAAAATGAAACGGGCATGGCAAGTTACATAGTAAGTATCTTGAGAGTTGTTCCTAATTGATCATTATATAACTTAAACTTTAAGTTAAGTAAGCCCTTTGATGAACAAAACCATTTTTAGCTTTATCTTTATTGTGATTAGATATAATAAACTTGACTTTGTTTGATTAATCTCAGTTCTTTTTTATCTGTAATTCAGTTGCTATAAATCACAATTAAGTTTGACAAATAGAAGAATTGTTGTAATAAATATGTATGAAATGCTACGACACTGACATCCATAATAATTTTACGGAATACATCAAACTCGCCAAACCTTTTACTTATTTCAAAGTTAATTCTTTTAGATATTCTTATCAATATTATAATATAAAACTTCGGTAATGTGTTTTAACGCATCCCTGGAACCAACACTCAATCTGAATCTAAACTGATGTTTCGATATGATATTAAATTTTTGTAACGCATGCACGATTTTCGCGTTTTTCGTACTTATTAAGCGGGCGTAAGTATCTGTTTTTTCACCAACAGGCAAAAAAAGTTGGCAGCGATCAGAAGCAGTCGTCAGCAGGCAAGAAAAATGTGCAGCGGGCAAAACAATTTTTTTTGCCCGCTGCTGACTTATTTTGTCTACTGCTCACTTTTTTGGCTCGCTGACATAATTCTGCTATAAACTGCAAATTTTAAGTTTGTGAGGGATTTGAAAGTTTTCAAAATTTTAAAAATTGGAAAAAAATTTGTTTAATTTAAAAAATTTCAAGGGTTTTAATAAATATTAATAATTATGTTACTTAATGAAAATGTTAATAAACAATAATACTATTATTACTAAATATTTATAGCTGTGTAGTGGCCGTGTAAAAAAAAAGTAAATCACTCCTGTTTTATAGCCATGAAAAATGTGAAAATCCATACATGCGTCACGAAAACTATGGTGTGCACTAAGGGCTTAGGGCGGGCTTTTTGACCTCGTGTGGTTTACAGTACTCGTCTTCGGCTCGGAGACGCACTCGCTTTTGACTCGTACTGCAAACTTCTCACCCGGTCTAAAAAAGTCCACTTTACGCCATTACACAATATACTATTTTGTACTAATTCATATAATCTGTTGTATATGATTCTTTTAAAGATTTTTGCAATATTTGATAAAGGTGATATTGAACTGTTATGATTATAAAGGTGATTAAAAAATAAATTTCTTTAAAATTCAATTGTCAAACGTTTTAAAAAAATGTATGGCAATTATAAACAATAATATCTATCTGCTGTAAAAATCTTAAGCCATTTTAGCGACTAGTTTTTAAGCATAAAATCCATGTCGTAATACTACGTGAGTGAATAGTACATTATGTAACAAGGGAGTAAAGTTGTTGATCATTCCAGCTGAGAGTCACTTGAGAGAATAATCGACTTTACTCTCGTGTTGCATGTATTTTAATTTTATTCACTACTGAACTGTGTAGCCACTTTATTTCTTAAAAAAGTTGAAAGATTTGTGAATTCTGAGCCATATATATAGTATATTTCTCAAATTATTTCAAATAAATAGTTAAAAATTGGGCTTACTTGCAAAAGTCTCTTGCGCACACCTCTTTAACTAATAACAAAATTCTTAAGGCCAATGTTTGCATTTAATCAAAATTAGAATTTCATAGTGACCCGATTTTAAAAAAAGACAATTAATAACATTAAGTACGTGAAAAATCGGTTATTGGACAAAAAGTTCTACTAATTTTTTATCCAAAAACTAATTTTTTATACACTAAATTTTATTAATTGGCTTTTTTAAAAATAAGGTCGCCATGAATTTTTATTCTTGAATAAATGCAAACATTGGCCGTAAGAATTTTGGTTTTAGTTGAAAAGGAGTGCGCAAGAGACCTTTGCAAGTAAGCATGATTTTTAACTATTTTTTGTAATAATTCGAGCAATGTAATATATAATTGGCTCAAAATTTACAAATATTCCTCTTTTTTGTAACAAATATAAGTACAAAATTTAAGAATATGTGACTACGATATAAAAAGTTAGAAAATTCACCATAGCCCCACCTTAAAGTTTAATTTTTTTCATGAAAATTATAGGATTTGATATGGTGACGAGTGTTGGACGAGAACAGCGCTATGTAAAAATGTTTTAAAAATTCATTAATATACTGTTATAACGAGGTGCAAAATTGGGTAGATTTGCGCATCGTTGAAATGCGACGTTGCGCAATTGCGAGACATGATGAAGGGCCTCGCGTATAAGCCTTGGTACGCCAGACAGACAGATAGCTTCTGGGCATAGTTGCGAACGCATCAGCTCTCGTGTGTGAGACTGACTACACCGATCGACAACCGATAGCGTGCAAGAGAGTGCGAGTGTGTGTGATCGCGAGAAAAAGACGTCTCTGCCAACTCCTGCTACCGTACGGAAGGACGACCCGACCTGTCGAACAGCAACTGAACGAGAGGACGTCAGCTCCTGCGAGTGAGCCAGCAACACTATCAGCGCAGAGTGCGTGTAAGTATGTGGTGCGCGCCTACCGAGAACGGCGACTGCGAGTATGTAGGGCTGAGCTCTTTTATCTGTATCATGTCAGCACTAGCAGCGGCTGCGGCTTTGCGACTTGGTGCAGCGGCACCAAGTAGCGGCTTTCTCGTTCGCATGCGTACGATTTGCGAGACATTCTCCACGCTGAGTCGACATTGATATGACTCGGTGCATTCATGTGTAGAAACGAGATTGGCCGCATAATATATTATTCCTTTGTTTTATTTTGATCGAGATTTATTTATGATAGCACATATGCGAACTCGACGTTCGCGAAGCAGCTCTCGCAGCGAGCTGCGTTGCAACGCGGATTAATCACAGGCATTGAGAGAGTTCTCCGCCGCACCAAGGAATTGTGATCCGGTCGAATATTGCTGAGTTTTTCCCGAAAACGAACCCCATTACAATCAATTGCGGAACCAGAAATTATAGTGTTTTTTTACCAGATGACCTGATCCTGCTAGCCATTAGCTGCGCCTCGGTATTCGGAAAGTATTTTATTTTATTCGACTATAGACCAAGACTACTTTTTGTATCTGAAAATAGGACCAAGTCAGCCCGATCAGGAGAGTTGCCGCAGCAACATGCAGGCTAAACGAATGTGTAAGTTTCGAGCAGTTCTACTTCGCTTATGGTCGTAAGAAAGTTTCAACTTATGTATCAACTATAGGCGTGTGAGTAGTGCAACTAAATGTGTAACTAGTACAAGTTGCTAATAGTAGACGCCGGTGGTCTTGAGCGCATGAACGAAGCCAGAGGAACAAGCCATCCGTGTGCACTGTTCGTGACACCGTACAAGTAGCACATACAGTTTTTCGCAAAAGCGAGGTAAATGCGTACACCTAATATCGTTCACTGCGCACGCGTAGAAAATACCTTTGTATTTTTTATGATAAAGTTAACTAATTTTGAATTTTACTTACTGCCATCATCATGTGACATGCCAATATTATGTCCAATCATGTGTGCCATGGTACCGGCAAGAAGATGAGGTTCATAAGAGTTCAGGTCAACGCTAATTCCAACCGATTTTTGACTACACATCGTATCAGGTACGGCAATTCCAGATTCTCCTCCAGAAAAACTTTCACCTCTGCAATAAAAAAGAATAATATCTTAATAACATTTATGTACTGTCAGCAAATGTTTCAAATCCGCATGACCTATTATGACTGTTTTAGGTTGATAATAAATTACGTACTACATTATATAGATTCCACAAGTGATGATCATTAAATAATTAATATGTTTAAAAAAATTATATTATGTTCAGATTTTCAAGTGATTTCAATGCTGTTCATTTCCTTTAGTAAAATTATGTAATAGAGAGGTTAACTGACTATTGTAATGGAATCTTCAAATTCATTATGCGCTTTAAATACAACGTCAATCGAATATAAGAATATCACATACAGGCGCGCGCGCGCACACACACACACACACACACGCGCGCGAGCAAAGATAACACTGGCATCATAGATGCGGCTACTTCAAGCGCAAAGAAAGAAATACTCAAAACCTAGAAAAAAAATTCGGATGATAGAAGAAGACAGTAAAAAGACTTGGGAGCAGATACGAGAAAAGCTGGACTCGGTGGATGCAATAGTGTCAGTTGCAACGAACATCCATAAGCCAGTTAAAAACGACGTAGCGATGATTATACGGCTAGCCAAATGACTAAAAGATAAACAGGTGGCACTAAACAAGTATAAGAAGAGCCTTGGACTGATGCTAAGTTAAGTGGAAACCCCACTAAAGCTGCAGCTTAGCGACAAGTTAAAAAAGATAAAAATGAAAGCATTAAAGCAGGGTGTCCAAAAGGCTCTTATAAAGTAAGGAAGCAACAGAAAAGACCCACATGCCCAGATGCGTTGGTCATAGAAGCCGCAGCGGAAAACACATATGCTGACTTTCTTAGAAAGATGAGAGCAGACCCCAAACTGAAGGCACTTGGGAATAGGGTTGACAAAATACACAAGAAGGCAGCAGAAGACACTCCAAAGGAGCAAAGACCAGTAAGCTTCAAGATGTGGTCGGAGAGGTACTCGAGGGCGGGGCCGTAATGAAGGCACTCGAGCATGAATTAGCCTTTAAAATGAAGGACCCTGATATGCTCACTTTTGGTCAGGATATCTTAGATGTCCGACAAAGGGAGTTTACCGAAAGTAACAAACTGGTGGACGAGACTGCGATAAAGACGGTGCACAAAACTTACGGAGATACGCTGACTGCTGTCATCCAGGTGCCAGCCTAGGTGGCCTAACAAGCAATCTGATGGGAAAAGATCAAAGTGGTTTGTGCAAACTACAGAATAATGGAAATGAGAAGACAGAGATCAGCATCAGATGCTATAGATGCCTGGATTTTGGACATATTTTTAAAATGTGTACAAGCACGCAAGACCAAAGTTAATTCTGCTTTAAAGGCGGTACATCGGGGTACAAAGCGAAAAGCTGTATCAACAAGCCAAGCTGTATTATCTGCCCTGGAGAAGATAGAGTAGAAACAAGTGACGATGCTGCAGGTAGTTAGACATGCCCAACCTACCAAGCAGCTTTAGGAGTAGTGAAAACAAGAATATCAGAATAGTACAACTTCATCAAGTGGCGCGTAAATGCCATGAAAGCAAGTTTGAAAGGCAGAAGCTGCGGCACCTGCACTATTATTTACTCCTATGTTGATGTTTGCATTTTTCATTACAAAAAACTAAATGCATTTCTTTGTTGTCTCCAAATTTGTTTGACTTATATCATATTTTATTATGCCTAATTATAATTTTCAACAAAAATATTGAGAAAAACAGCTACCTTTGATATAATTCACGAGTGTGCCATTCACAAAATGCTCAAATCAAAAAATGTTAGGACCGTTAAGGTAGCCGCAACAAGTGTTCTTATACATGTTCTCACACATATTTTTTACAGTGGCTCGGCAGCTGTAAAAATCATTTGAGGGTGGTGTCTAGACGTACAGGGTGGCCGACGATGAAGTCTAGATGATGCGCAATATGAAACACTCATAAGAATTCATTTAAAAAATCTGAAATCTCTAACAAAAATAAACTTTAAAAAAAGTAAAAGGTAAGGCAACTTTACGGCCAGGTGAAAAAACATTTAGCCGTAAAAAGAAACGCCCTCTTTACCTTCATCGACCTTTAGTAAAGGTGCCTAGCTCCATCTTCTATGCCCCTGAACCCCGCGGTACCACCGTCAAACAATGCTTCGAGGGGGACGTAAGGCTTTTACCCACTTCTGGTTGATGTGGTCGTAATCACTGTAATCATTCTTTATTTTCTGTGTCACACACACACACACACACACACACACATGTACATATTCAGCCTCTATGTCTTTTTCGTCATTTCTGACTTTCTTAAGAATGTCTGCTGCATAGTTGCTGACTGCGCACCATCCATCCCCTGAAGTCAGCATGGCCGTCACAATCGACTCAGGAGTTACTCTGATCTGAAGTTAACTTTCAAGTTCTTCTAGCTCCTGATGATACCGTGAGCACTCACAAAAGACTTGCTTAACATCCTTTCTTGTATCCAAACATATTGGGCTGTTCAAACAGCCGTCTATCATCTGTGCCCGGTCAAAAACTGTGTGAGGTAGTAGTTTAATCACCCACCTCTTCTTCCAATCCAGTATTCTATCCTTGGTATTAGGCGATCAGTCCATCGCCCCTTGCCACTAGCGTTCCATCTTGTTTGCTATTCAGCCATTGACTTCTTTCTTGCGGCACCCCAGATCTCCTTCTAGTTTATGTCATTCATTCGTCTCCTAGCTTTAAATACGTCCTTTCTTTCCAACGATAAAAAGTCCGCCACTCTTAGTGCACTTTGCCTGTACACGGTAGTCAACTTTTGTGCGTATGATTTTACCCGAATCGCATCTGCCCATATTGGGGCTCCGTATATCATAATCGATATGGTTACACTGGCTAAGAGTAACCTTCGCTTCTGAGTTGGCCCTCTTACATTCGGCATCAATAGTGATAGAGCAGCGCCAATTTTTGCTGCTTTATCACTGACTATTTCCAGATGCTGTTTAAAACTTAATCTTAATCGATAATGATGCCCAGTCTATTTTAATATTCCTAATTCCATTATTATGGTCTTATGATCACTATGCGTGTAGTGCTCACTTACCGTCCATGAATCAACTGAACAAATAAGGCTGCTGCTAACAAACGTCAGGTCGACAATAGATCCTTCGTCTCATCTTGTAAGAGTGTGGGTGTATCCTTGGTTAACTAGGACCAAATCCAGGAAAGCTAATACTTTCAAGAGTACTTGATCTCTGTGATTAGTCCTTATGCTGCCCCACTCCACAGCCCACGCATTGAAGTCGCCTGCAATCAGTACCAATTTCCTTCCTACTGCGTCTTGTATGAGCAGTTGCTCGAACTGATCGATTGAAGCGTTAGGTGAAGCATAGCAGCTGTAAACAGTGACACCTGCTACTTTGCCAGTATAAATCCTTTTTCAAGGGTATCATTTTTCCACAAAAAGCACGTCTCAACATGCCCAGATCGCTGCTTTACATGGAATGTCCATTTCCAACGATGGTTCGTCCAGATCCTTATATTGTTTGCACACAATGGCTACGTCGACGTCTTCCTCGCAGACATACTGGTTAATTAGGTCCTGTGCTGACTCACAGTGGTTAAGACTTAACTGCACTATCTTCATTTTCGTTCGTTCTTTAGTTCTTTTAATGCAGCTCGGTAGACTAGGAATGTATATGTGTGTGCGTTTTTTCTTTTTTTTTATGTGGCGTTGGCAGAACAGGCTCTGCACAAGTGGCCCACCGACATCGGATTCACACAGGTACTATCGTTAAACACTACTTTCGTGGGGCCCGTTAACTAGCATTTTTGGCTTCTCCTTTGAAGTTTGACATTTTCATATATCCCCCATCCACCCAGGTGATTAGGAGTTCAGGATCAAACTCGTCTTCTTCGTTCTGCATCGTCCTGCCGTCTTCTTTATTCTGCATCGTCCAGTCATCTACTTCAAACAGCATCGACCAGTCATCCTCTGGACGGACTTTACCCCAACACCTACGTTCCTCTGCGTCGGGTGAGGGAGTCTGGGCTCAACTCTGAGACCTACGTTCCTCTGAATCAGTCCAAAGAGCGTTTCGTATCTACTGCATAGTGGCCTTCGTCTAGCAACAGTTTTACTCAGCTGTTTCGCCTTGTCGTTTCCTTCTATTCTCTTCATAATTTCTAACCTTATTAAGAACAGTCCTTACGTAGTTGTTAACTGTGCACCAGCCATCCTTTGATACTAGCATAGCTGTCATCATGGACTTAGGGGTCACCCTAGTCTGAAGGTAACACTCGAGTTCTTCTCGTTCTATGTCGTATCCGGAAAGGCACAGAAGAAATGCTCCGCATCTTCGTTTGCTTCCAAACATACTGGGCAATTCGGATTATCCTCTATCTTGAAGCGGTGTAGGTAGGCTCAAAAGTACCCATTTCTGCTCACAAACTGCGTAAGATAGTAATTTACTTTCCCGTGTCGTCTATTGGTCCAGCCAACATTACGTTGTATGAGGCGGTGCGCCCATCGCCCCTTTCCACTGGAGTCCCATCGTCTTTGCCACTCAGCTAGAGTTTGTTCCTTTGCGAATTTCCAAACTTTCGTGACCCGCGATGCTCTTCTCCTATGAACTGTTGACAGCTTTCGTACATAGGGCTTCACCAACATGCGTCGGCTCATATTAGGGCACCGTATAACATAATTGATGTAGTTACACTGGCTAGGAGTAACCTTTGACCCTTCGTTGGCCCATCTACATTTGGCATTAGTCGCAATAGTGCAGCACCGACTTTTGCTGTCTTATTGCTCGCCCTCTCAAAATGCTGCTTAAACGTTAGTCTGGCATCGATGGTGATTCCCAGGTACACTTAATGGTCGGCTGAGAGTCTATTTCATGTCCGCCCACTGATAGCGTTATTGTTTCTATTTTCTTCCTACTGGATATAAGGATAGCCTCCGTTTTATGGCTAGCAACTCAAGTCCAGTCTACTTTAGCCAATCATTGATTATACCTACTGCCTCGTTAGCGATTTCTTTTACCTCTTCCTATTGCTTTGCTACTATCACTACTGCAATGTTATTTGCAAACCCTACAACCATTGCCCCTTCAGGTAGCTCTAGCCTGAGTACTCCATCGTACATGATGTTTCACAATAATGGGCCAAGCACTGACCCTTGTGGGACCCCTCCCCTTACTTGATAGGTTTTCGTGCTGCTCTCTGTGTAATACAAAAGGGTTCTTTCTTTCAGGTAGTCAGACATAATCCTTCTTATTTATGCGGGTACCTCTTTTTTCTGTAGTGCCTCGTGTATCTTGCCCCAGCTGGATGATTTTATCGCATTTTTGACCTCCAGTGTAATAATAGCACAGTACTTCTTGGATCCTCCTTTCCATCTTTTTCCTTCTATTGCAGTTCTATCAGTGTCGACTACCAAGCTTACGGCATCAAGAGTGGAGCGTTTTTTCCTGAAGCCATATTGATATTCTGCTAGTCCACCTGATTTTTTAATAACTTAGTCTATTCTAACGCCTATTATGCGCTTTTAAACCTTGTCCGGGATGTCCAGTATGCAGAGTGGTCTGTATGAGGCAGTTTCTCCAGGTGGCTTATCTCCTTTTAGTAGTAGCACCAGGCGTTGGTTCTTTCACTTCTTAGGAAACGTCCATTCTTCGAGACATGAATTGTACAAGTCCACAAAGACATCGGGGCGTGCCTGTATAGCTTGTTTTAATGCAAAATTGGGTATGCTATATAGGCCTGGAGCCTTGTTGTTCTTAATTAATTTGCATGCAGTCAGTAATTATTCTGTATAGATTGTTGTGTTAAATCACGACCCGATCTATTAATATGTTATTGTACTTACTTTGCGCTGATTCTGCTATCGGCTCTGCTGCTAGTGTTGTCAGGAACAATCGGCTAGTCGTGTGCAGGGATAATAATAAGATATAACTCACGATTGTAGTTTTAATTAAGAATTCATTTTTTATACTGTTAGATCGATTTTACGACTTAAATTACTAGTAGCTTTGTCGACAGCCCGGAGCATCGTAGCAGAGTCCAGCTTGAGTAACAAATGTCTACTGTTCAACGCCTTGTAACCGGGTGTATTCGTTAACTCCGCTAAGTTACTTATTGTACGCACTCATCATTTTTGTGCTTACGGGCTTATTGCTACATATTACAATACGTCTCAGAACGTAACACCTCCCCAACAAGCTGGTTGCCCATTGGTACAATAGCAACCTAATTATACAATAGATTAACAAACAATTATAATTATTTAATACCCAACTTATTAAGTTCTTAGCAACATTCTTTACTTTTTATAAAATCCTAGAATATTTGATTTGAATTCTGACGTTGTTGTTTCTGCTCGTATTATTTCGTTTAATTTATTATCAATTTGTATGAATATTCTAGAATTTCATTTACATTAACATTATTAAATCTACTATTCTTAGTGGTTACATAACTTGAATTAAAAGAACATTAGTTTATTTTAAATTAGAAATGAAATTTATGTTATACCCTATTCTATTACCAAAAATCCTAGCAATATGAATATATCAAACATTAATATAGATGTCCTATTGTTTACGTAGAATAACAGTAAAGGGTTTGAATATTTACCAATTATAATTACAGCTGTCTACTCTAGAATGGCTTCAATAAAAATAATGATATATTTAATTCTTATTTAGATTTTACTTTGGATTTTATTGGTTGATTTGTATAGGTCTTTCAATTAGATGGATCGATAGGAATAGGTGGGGATATTTCTTTCTTCGGGCTAATAGGATTTTTCACCACTATTACTTGTAGATGAATATCTTGAGAATTTGTTGTTAGTGTCTACCTATTATCGTCATTTACTATTACATATCATTTCTAAAAAATACAATTAATAAATGTGTAATAGTGCTGAATATAGCTCCTAGCAGATGAAGCGTACATCTGTACATTGCATGTAACGTATATCTTCGTATTATAATATCTATTGTCAACTTGCAGATATGGATGATAATAAATATCATTATTATTGCTGAGCTGATTAATCCAAATTTGACTAGTTTGTCTATAAATCGATTCCAGATGCTTTCAGCAATATTCATCAACGTATTTTCGGTTAATATATTGGCTATTAAACCTCCTTGAACTGTTTCTTCTCCTTGCATTCCTCTAGCTATCGTGTTAAGTAAGGATGTTCTTCCAATCAGAAACATTATATGCTGCTGTAGTTTTTAAAGATCTTCTTGTGAATAAATTCCACTGTTTGCCAATGAACTCAACTTTTCTGGTTGCCATGCAATTTTGGTTGACGATTTTAAAGTCTTAATGATGTTGTTGCTTTTTCTTGGAGCAGGCATGAGATTTATCCAATTCTTGCCAATTTTAAAATATTGTGAACCATAGAGTTGCAGTTTATCTGAGTACCTTTCTTTAACAGTATATGGGTTTTTGGCGTGAGAAACATTGTTTTGTTTCCTGATGAGACTGTTGTGTATATGGACTGTCGATTTCATGGATTGATTTACAATTTTCATGGCTTATATCATAAATATATTCTTGTACGCCTTGTTCTACCGCACCTATATGGCTGAACATTCCGCAATGATATATCGTACGCTTAATTTCTATTTTACATTGTATTACTCTTACTTTTCTAAATTCCGCCAATTGTAGTAGTCGTATGGTGGCGTTTGTCACGTTTACATCTTGTTGATGGAAATCACACTCCCCCGAATCAAGTAGAGAGTACGTGGTAATGATTGTATCAAATGCCTCGCAATCAAATCCTACTATAGCTTGACTTGTTTTAAGAATTGCAAAAATTAAAATAAGTCAAATCAAAGATCAAAAATTTTTTTCTTTGCCAACCCACGGTAAATATGTTCCATAAACAGTTTCCAATGCACCTTAATTTTTTTTAGATTTTTAAATTACTTTTCACTAAAATGGTAGGGAGCCAAAGATGTCAATTTTACCAGTTTTTAGATTTTCAGCACAAATTAATTCACTCATAGCTCCTCAGGGAAGCATTTTGTACTATATACATGAATATACTTTTTTTTGTAAAATTTTTTCACTTTTTCATTAAAAATACCTTTAAAGTTATATATATATATATATATATATATATATATATATATATTGTGTACAAGCAAGAAAACAGTATAAGTATATTTATTAACCCAAGTGGGTATCACTCGATTACCGCTGCGACATATATTTCTTGGCCAGGAATATTAAAGCTGGTAATTAATTGATGACACTTTGTGGTTAATTAAATCACACTTAACTTTTATTTTTATGAAACTAAGTTTAACAATATGTCGCATTGTTAGTGCGGAGCACAATCACGCTGCGCGTTTACAATTGCATTCAGCGGTAAAAAATATTCGCGGGAGCTCTGTTCGCTAGAGCTGTGAATTTGTAACTGCTCTTTTTAAATCGCCGCGCGCTTATACATGGTCGCGCGTAGTCCTTACGGCCAATTGCTGACCGAGCGGCCCGATCGCTTTGTCGCTGTGTTTGGTCACTTGGTGTTTACGTTCGGTCACGTCAGTCTCAGCCCTTTTGGTGGTGTCGGATCTCGGCCCTGTCGTGTGTTTGTCCATTTGGATGTGATACCGTTTGGCCTCGTTCAAAGGGATACCTGGATCTCCTCACAATTAAAATTGTCTGAAATACTTTTATAGCTATTCACTCGGGTTATTGCAGTATTAGGAGCAGACTTAACGTTTGGAAGGCTGCGCAGGTTAAATTTATATAAATACTTTTATGTTGATTATGGATGAAGTCTGCTCATGCGCGAAAATATGTATAATGTGAATAATTGGTTCTAGTGCTCATTCTTTTATAGTTATTGGCTCGAGTTATTGCATTATCGAAAGCAGACTAAACGTTCGGAATACTGTGTATGTTAAATTAATATACATTCTTTCCTTTTGTTTATTAATGACATCATCGCATGGGCAAAAATATGTATAAATAGCGTGAAAAATTGGTTCCAGTGCTCATTCTGCTCTGACTTTTAGAAGCGGTAACATCGGTAAATCCCCTTATTTTGATTATTAAAATTATCTGGATTATACTTTTATAGCTATTCATTTGAGATATTGTAGTATAAGAAGCAGACTAAACGTTCGGAATACTGCGCAGATTGTTTTTTAATGCCCATCTTTGACTAAAAATTCAAAGCTTAGTGATAAATTTATTCGATAGCACATTCTGCTAGAACCTCTTGAAGCGGTGTCATAATCATGTTCGTAGATATTTTAGTATCATAAACAGACATTTTTTAAGTCCGCGCAGGTTATTATTTATATTATTTCTCATTTAAAGTGTGTTTAATAAATTCAATAACTACAACTTTGTGCATATATTGACTTTATGGGTTACAATGGAGGGACGCTGTTCGTTTTGGCGACCGGTGAGACGGGTCTGAAATCGTTACCTTTAAGTCGATGCTATGGATTTCTCTTTAATATAATAGGGAATTTCGTATAGCCCTAGGTTATGATTCTTTTCAAATTTACCTGGTTTTGGTTCTTTCATTAACCATACCTTATCGCCAATTTTTAGTACTTTTGGATTTACGTAACGATCATAATAATCTTTTGATTTCATTTTTGAATTAATCAAATTTTCTCGAGCAATCATTGTAATTTCTTTTAATTTCGTTACAAAATTTTTCAAATAACCATTAAAAGTAGGCAATTGTTCATTTTTCTTTAACGGTACACTTGATGGAAGTCTAGCTAGATAACCAAAAACTAGTTAATGCTGTATAAATTTATGGCTAGTATGGACGCTAGTATTATAATTAAATTGAGCGAATTCCAATAATTCGCCCCACTCCATTTTCTTTGAAAAATAGTTCTTTAGATATTCGCACAGCGGATGATGTGCTCTTTCAAACGAGCCATTTGACTAGGGTGAAAACGCTGTAATTTCTACCATTCTAAATTTGAATCTTCGAGCTACTTTGTTTAATAATTTACTTGTAAAGTTTACTCCTCTATCCGTAAGTACAAGTTTAAGTCATCCAAAAGTACATATAAATTTGTTTATTAGAGTATCTGCTACTGATTCTGCCGTTTGATCAGGCAAAGATATAATTACTATAAATTTTGTAAATTGATCTTGTACAGATAAAATATATTTATTGTTATTTTTAGTAACATTTTCCGGTCCGTCTATGTCCATAGCAATTTTATCAAATGTTTTTAAAGGCGTGTCAGTGATAATCATAGGTTGTTTCATTTTTATTCTTTTCAGCTTATTTCTTTGACACTCCTCACATCTTTGTATCTGTTTTTGAATATCTACTTTAAAATTTTCCCAATCATATTTATCTTTAATCCTATTATTATCAATAATAATATTTATCTTTAATCCTATTATTATCAATAATAATATTTATCTTTAATCCTATTATACGTTCTATTAATACCAGAGTGTCCCCCTATTTTAGTCGCGTGTAAAATTTCAATTATTTTATCTCTTTTATCAATTTCTATATAAACTATATTTTTTAAACAAATAATAACTTTAATATTCGGCTTGTTAAAAATATCTTTCTTTTCTTTTAAATTCTTCTTGAATTCTGTTGGGAGGAAATTTCTTCAATTTCCTCCCAACAGAATTCAAGAAGAATTTTAATATTCGGCTTGTTAAAAACATCTTTCTTTTCTTTTAAATTCTTCTTGAATTCTGTTGGGAGAAAATTTCTTCAATTTCCTCCCAACTTATATTTGTTATTTTTATATCTTTCAATATACTAAATATTGTATAATTCTATTGCAAACATATAGTTCTTAATAATTTAAATAAATAAATAAGCTTTATTTTAATTGTTATTGCCGATTCAGCTGTATTTAAACATAATACAAAAATTTTGTTCTTTCCTTTTTCTATTACCTCAATCTTATTACTATCTAGATTTTTACCCTAATAAATATTTATATTTTTTAATAATTTTGCTGTATTTTCATCTAGTGATTCACCCAAATTGTTAATTAAATGTATTACATCATCATTTCGGAATTGGATTGCGTTTTTGGAGTATACTACATTTCTCTGTTTGCTTTCTTGCGTTTCAACGTCACACGCAATTATATTCTTTAGGCTATTAATTTTTCTTCGTTTACGATTTTTTATCTTCAACTTTTTTTCATTGATTTTTGTCTTTTGTTCATTTATGATTTTAATTTTATCTTCATTGGTCAATTCTTGGCTAATTTTATTCTCTTCTCGCTTTTACTGAGCTCTAGTTAAAACACATATTCCAGATTTCGCTATTGGATTTCGTGACAATGCATCTGCATTCGTATTTTACTTTCCAGCTTTATATATAATTTCATACTCATAGTCTAACAATCTTTGTACTCTTTCATTATTATCTGCTGATTTTAACTATACCAATGGCTTGTGATCTGTTACAATCACAAATTGATTACCATAGATATAACTCTTAAAAGTTTTTATGGCATACATAATTGCCAAAGCCTCTTTCTCATACGTTGCATATTGCATTTCAGCTGGTTGTAATAATCTAGATGCATAAGCTATAGGTCTCTCATTGCCTATTTCGCCTTGAGAAATAACACATCCTAAGGCGTATTGACTTGTGTCACTTGTTATTATGAATGGTTTGTCGAACTATGGGTATTGTAAAACTGGTGCAGAACATAACATATTTACTAGTTTATCAAAAGCTGCTTGTTGTTCTTCTTTCCAAATAAACGGTCTATCTTTTTGTAATAATATTGTTAATGGCTTTGTAATATCGGCAAGGTTTTTTATAAATCTTCTATAATAGTTAGTAAATCCTAAGAATTGTTTTACTCCCTTTACGTATTTAGGTATAGGAAACCTTTTGACGGCTTCTATTTTCTTTTCATCCGGCCTTATCCTAGCTTCCCTAATTATATGCCCTAGGAAACAAACTTCTGTTTTACCAAATACACATTTTAGCATGTTTTTTGCATACTTTATTTTTTCTACATATTCATTAACTAACATAGATTTTCCATCAAATTCTGGTATAAAATTAGCTACATATTTTAGCGATAAACGCAACTGCGGTGGCGCTTGTTGTTGTTGATTATTTAGCGTCCCACCGACCAGGGTGTTTTCTATTAAGCTGTCTAAATTAAAATTAAAGTCAAATTTACTCTGTGAATTTTTTAAATTGCCGATCAGACTTGGTTGCTCGTTAAAACCTTCGATGTCTATTAACGATATATCCTGCTTAAAAATATTATCGAATTTCCGATCTTCTGCTTTTCTAATCGCTGTCAGCGGTGTTTCTAGTGTTACTGGTGCTACTCTTTGTCCTTCTTTAGATATTTCACTTGATTCCTGTTTATTAGGTGTAGTTGGTATATTAATAGTTAAATGGGCTTTGTTAAGTCTTGAAATCACCGTTTTTATTGCCCCTTTTGAACTTTCTTTGTTTATCTGTTTTAAATTTGTTTCTTGCTCTATTTTTTCTATATTTTTTATTATTGTTTTATTAAATGATTTAGTATTGGGTACTGATTCTTCGTCCCCTCTTTGTGCAGTTATATTGTTTGCTGGCGGTGATCAAATTACTTTGTTACTTCTCGCAAATGGTGTTTGGTCGTTCGGGATTATTATTTAATCTTGCAATGTAGGATTATTACGAACAACGCTCCTTGTTAATTTCTGTCCTAGTAGATTTTTCCGATTGTCACTCATTTGGTTTTCTCATTTCAGTTATCTTTTTATTTATTGCAAAATTTTATTCAGCGCAAATTTTTTATTTTTATATTGCATAAAAATCATTTTAATGTAATATTGCTGTCCTATTTATTTTACAATACGTGACCTACTTTTCGCATTTTTGCAAACTATACAAGTCTCGGTTAATTCATTTACCGCGGCTGTACGCGTAACACAGTAATTTGACGCGACTCTGCCATTTAAGTATTCTTTGGGCGGTTTTAGGCTTTAAATTCGTTTTTAGTGATTCTATAATTTCAAATTTTTTTATTTTTATTCAATTCAGTCGTAACGAATTTAAATAACTCTTCAAATTTGTTGCCGATTTCTATTTGAAACTCTGATCGTTCTACTTGGTTATTTGCTATTTTTGGCTGCTTAACTTTTTGCGATCGGAAAAATAAATCTATTTTCTTGTTTAATTATCTTAATTCTTCTATTAATTTAGATTTTTTGTTCAATAGTTTCCGTCAAAATATTCTTTTGTGATTATTCTTTTTTATCGTATTCACTACACTAGTATTATCCTTCATTGATCGATGAATGAATTCACTTCTCATACGGCCGATTAAGAAATGCACGAAATTAATTGTTTTGCGTATGATTCAAATATTGTGATTTGACCTGGTTTTCAAACTTACACAAGCGCTGTATAGATCCGACGCGCTGGGTTCTGTCACCTTGCTGACACTGCAGCGTAAGGTAAGCGCAATCGCCGATGAGCGCAAGCAGGTTACTTACCTAAAATTTGTTTGTAAACTCGCGATTTTATATTTCTATTGTTCTGATTGTTTTTGTACTCTTAAGATTTTATTTATTTCCGTTTATTTAGATATAAGTTTATAAATCCGTTTATAGACCGTATTGTTATGGCTAGAGGGTTTTCGTGCCTTTATGTGCTTTTTAGGATATGAGTAATCGCTATTTAACCAGATCACAGGATATGTCGCTTTTCAGCGAGCTTTGGGATCAAGAAGACTGACCGCTATTTTAGCAGATCTAGGGGAAAGTTGCTACTAAGCAAACTTGAGGAAAGGGTTACGCTCACACTAGGCAAAACTTGATTTATGCGGTTTTGAAAGGCTGTCACTTTTAAACTTTCTGTCTTATTTTTAGAATGCTTTTGTAGTTGTTTTTATTGCATTTATTATTGTACTAATCTATTTTATCTGTTTGCAAGTTTACCTTGTTATATAACAAAAGTCTAGCGTTCGATTTGTACCGGAACCACTGTTAAGTCACGACCCGATCTATTAATGTTATTGTACTTACTTTGCGCTGATTCTGCTATCGGCTCTGCTGCTAGTGTTGTCAGGTACAATCGGCTAGTCCTGGGGCCTTATTCACTAAGGTGTATCGCCACGATATAGTCTGATGGTGTCAATGAAGCTTCCTGATTGGTCAAAACAGGTATATCCACGTATATCGTCCTCGATAAACGTTAGTGAATAAAGCCCCTATGCAGGGATAATAATAAGATATAACTCACGATTGTAGTTTTAATTAAGAATTTATTCTTTATACTGTTAGATCGATATCGCGACTTAAATTACTAGTAGCTCTGTCGACAGTCCGGAGCGTCGTAGCAGAGTCTAGCTTGAGTAACAAATGTTGATTGTTCAACGCCTCGTAATCAGGTATATTCGTTAACTCCGCTGAGCTACTTATTGTACGCACTCATTTGTGCTTACGGGCTTATTGCTAAATATTACAATACGTCTCAGGACGTAACAGTTTGAATGATTTCGTCATTTGCTTCCGCTTCAGGAATAGATGTTACTTCTAGTTGAAGAAGAAACAGTGTGGTCACAATACGGTCCAGCAATGTCAGGCTCTTAGGAGGGCGGATATAATCTCCCTTAATCTTCTTCATTACTACTTGGTACGGTCTCCTCCAGGGATCCAGCTCAACCATGTCTTTTAACTCTTTCAGGCACCGTCGTTTATTTTCTCAGATTTTTTTCTTGAGTATCCGTTTAGCATCCTTCATTTCTTTGTTTAGGGCGTTTACTACTTTTTTACCTCAATCAGTCTTGTATTTTTTTCGAGCCCGCTGTTCTTGTATTCTGGTTTGATGACACTCTTTGCGGGTCGCGTCAATTTCTTTATCCCACCAGAATACTGGCGGTCGTCTATTGTTGGGAGCCCTCCTTGGCATCGTTGCGTCGCAGGCTCGGGTAAGATTTCCTATGAGATGCTCGACCTTATCATTTGCAGATTCAAACAGCTGTATTTTTTCTAGAGCCAGCAGAAATGTCTCTTTTTGTCGTTGCCCTCCTGTTGGATCTCTGCTTTAATATCCTTATCTTAATGATTATCGCTTGGTGGTCACTATTTGTAATATGATGGCTTACCATTCACAATCTCATTAAGCCAATCAGGCTGCTGCTGACAAACGTAAGATCTATGATGGACTCTGCGTCTCCTCTTTGAAATATGTAAGAACATTCCTGGTTAACTAAGACCAAGATAAGGAGGGCGAATGCTTCCAATAGCGCTCGTCCTTTTTTGTTTGTCCTTTGGCTGACCCACTTTACTGCCCAGGCGTTGAAATTGTCTGCTATCAGTACTGGTTTTCTTCCTACAGCATCCTGTACGATCCAGTCCAACAGTTGTCTAAATTGCTCTATCGACGTGTTAGAAAAAGCATAGCAGTTGTAATTGTGTACGTCTGCGACCTTAGCGCGTACAAATCCTTTATTAGGTCTTGTCATTTTTTCCTGGAAAGCGGCGTCTCCGCATGTCCATATCGCCGCTTTACCAATATTGTCCATATCCCACGATGGTTTGTCTAAGTCTCTGTATTGTTCGCAGATCATGACTATGTCGATTCCAGTCTCATGTACATACTGGCTCAGTAGGTCCTGTGCAGTCGCGCAGTGATTCATATTTAACTGCACTATTTTCATTTTCTTCATCTGTCAGTGGCTTCTACTGCAGCTTGGTAAACTGGGCATGCATAGCTACCAGCTGCGTGGTCACTCTTCTTCCCTGTGCCTCCTTTGCAGAGTACACAGATGGGTTGGTTTTTACACTCCTTTGCTTTGTGCCCATCATTTCCACATGTAAAGCAAAGCTTACTTATGTCTTCAGTGACTGTGTACTTACTACCGATATGGCCAAAACCTAGACATTTATAATACCTAACGCTCGTTTTTGTGGTTAGCCATCCGGATCCTACAGTTGACCCATCCTATTCTGATCTTCTATAGCTTAGAGATCTTAACCGCTATCTGAGCTGGTACCTGTATCACTGCAATCTGCGTGTCACCATACGTCTTTCGCAGAGATCTTATCGTAGAGACTTCTATGATGTTCTCTTGGTCAATTTCCTTCTGTAGTGCTTTTAGTACCTCCTCTTTTGAGATAGGCATGTCTAGATCTCTTACTCTAATTGTTTCTTATTCCTAGAGTGCTTTTATTGTGGCGCCTTCCACTAGTACCGCTTTTACTGCTTCTTGGAAGTCCGAGGTTTAGACTTCTCTTGAGCGTTACAGCTCTATCAGAAGATCTCCTGCAACTGTTCTGCGTATTTGATTTACGCTATTCCCCAGTGTGTTAAGTGATGGAGCCGCTTTCATTTTTGACAAAATGTTTGCATAGCTCTTTTCTTCTGCAGCCTTGATGATTAAAACATCCGGTCTGGGAGGTCTTGCCCGCTTTGGTCCATCTTTGTTGGTTCTATTTTGGTTTGTAACGCCAGGGATACTTTTATCCTCTTTGCTTGCCTTTTTCTCCTTTTGTTTTGACTTTCTTGTGACGACTTTCTGCCACGCTGCCTTTTCAGGTTGATTATCTGCTCCTTTATTTGCTCCATTTCTACCTTGTGGAGTAGTTGGGGCTTCCTTTGTTGTATCCGCCTTCCAAGATCTCAGACTCGGGGTTGTCTGGGTTTCCCTCCCCTGAGTTCCCGGGCGCTGGCATTGCTGTAAGTTACCTTTTGCCATGCAGAGATTCTTATAGCTCGCTCTTATGATTTGAGCAATTGCGCATTTCTTTGCTTTATGCATACAGCTCTCTTATTCCTGTCTGCATCAACTTCCATTTTCATATCACCTGCGTCTCTACATGCAGCAGGAGTCAGGTGATAAACCTCTGCGGCTTCTAAGTAAGTTTGGCCTCTAAATGAATCTTAAATTGTATAAAAAATTAAATAAGCAATGATGAATGTTGCTTAGTACTGTAGAAAGCATCAAACATTTTTTATATTCACCATATGTCAGGTACAACATGTCTTCAAATGCCAAAATTCCTAATTTTCATTATTTTACTCACCAACAGATTTACTTAAGATCTGAGAGCACTTTTTCTTTGGTATAAATACTTAGTAAGGCAGCGGGACGTTCATCAGCAAACTCGTGAGTCTGTCCTGTGCCGGCGAATAGCCCATCTATCAGGGCAGAGCCCGATTGTCGTGCATAGTACACCTGCCGATCTCGATGATCGTCTCGACGCACAATACACGCACTTGCAGTTGCACGTAGTGCACATTGTTTCTTTGAGTGAATAAACGTTCTGAGGGCAAAGAAAGCCCGAAAGTTCTCTTAGCATAAACTATTAGAGTGTCATTATTGTGCATGCTATAACCCTTGCATAAATAAGCCGAGCATAGAATGACTCCACTACTTGGCGGTCCGCTAAGACGGAGATGCTGAGCAGCCGAGGCGAGTTCCTAGTCGTCACCCGACGATCCTTTTGTTAACGTAATAGCTTTGCGCGTCGGTCCCTAAGCTCGGTGGGACACACACCTTGTCCGATTTCGCGCTAGCAAGGTCGCAACGTTACACTATGTACTTTAGTAATTTTTATCATAAATTTGTAAAACTTTCACTATGTTCTTAATAAAAATTACTAATATCATAGTAAAAATTTTTAGAATGCAAGTATATTCCACCATTACTAGGCATTATAGTAATTTCTGCTTTAACATATTTTAGATTTTATACGATAAGGTTATATTAAATTTTACTATAAGTTTTAAATAAATGAAAATACGTGCGCCAAACTGCATTATATCTCGCACTTACACAAAAACAGTATGTGCAACTCGTGTGGCATTAGCACAATATACTATTACATATAAAACCATAATAAAAAGCGAAATAGGAGAAAGCTATGTGTCAAGGACTTGACAGCGGTTTTGTAACAGGGTTTTTGGGGACTAAATTGCAGAAAAGTAAAGCGACGAGGGTGATTTGACCCACCATCCCTGAGATCTCAAGGCTCGTGCTCTACAACTGAGCCAACATCGCACTTATGTACATTTGGCGGTAAGGTATTTTTGCGGAACGTTTTTGAAATTACGCAATCTGATTGATTAGTTTTTGTGAATCGAGAGCTCTGATTAGAGCAATTCAAAAAACTACGTATATTTTGCAGTTCCTATATAACTTACAAGAATTAACGAAAACAATTGTTCTTCAAGTTTTAATGTTTAGAAGAAATTTAAAAAAGTCAGATTAGTTCTTTATTAGGATATACTTGATGAACTTGTAAAGTTTCAACGAAAAATACAAGTGCGTTCGAGAGTGATCGTCGTAACCATTTTTGGCCTAGGATTAAATTTTTATTGTTTACGAAGAAATTAGAAAATAAACACTTCACTTTAATTAAACAGCTCCAAACTTTAATCAGTTCTTCGTTATGTTATACTCGATGATCCTGTAAAGTTTCAGCAAAATGTACAAATGCATACGGGAGTTACAATAGAGAAATTTTTTTCGTCAATTTTTTAATGGTGGAATGTATTTTTTTTCAACGCGCTTTGTTAGGCACGACCGCGGTACGAAAATGCCTTACAGTTTTGTTAGCGAAAAAGGTATGATATGCAAAATTCACCAGATTTTCAAGCCGCACCACAAATTAGTGATTAGAAACTTCTGGCGACAGATAGTGGGCAGAATTCTGGCATATTTCTGGCAAAGTTTAACAGAAGCTAATTTGAGGTTATGAGGTTAGGACAACCACATACATATTGATTTGCGATGACTATATTTATTTTATTTTATTTAATACAGCCCCTGAATTCTTATATAAGAATTATATGATAGTTGTATGATATTTCGCGAATTTTCATAAAAATAATCGACGAGCGATATCATCAGTTTTCCGCAGCAGAAAGATCGGTAATTTTATTATCTTTATGGTACATAAGAAGCTATTTACTTTAATTAATTTAATCCATAACTTTATCAGAATGAACTAAACTCTCTAAACTCATAAGTTGCTATAAAAAAAGGAGTAAAAGAAAATGTAATAACGGTCTTTTTTCCCACCCTGTTACAGTAAAAACGAAGAAAATAAGACTTGGTGGTTTAAAATCTACCCAGCAGAATTTGAGATACGGGAGTATACATATGTGCGCACACATACACACACACGACCATATGAACGGGGAATGGACACGGAAATGGATGGGGTTTGCACAAAATAGGGATACGTGGAAGGCTTGCGTAGATGAGACGATAAACTTTTAAGTTCAAAATACCATAGAAAAAAAACTTAATGAGCCTGTAAAGTTTTAGTAAAAAATATAAATAGGTTAGGAAGTTATCGTGGTAATCATTTTTGCATACACACGCATGCACATACAAACATACATAAAGACATACATTTTTTAAAAAACGACTTTTTCTGACTCAGAAACCTTGAAAATATCAAAATCTATCAAAATCGTTGATATCGGTATTTTCACAATGACAAAACTTTCTCTTGGAGAAAGCAAAACAACTACGCGTGTGGAAAGTTTTGTACGAGCACAGATATCGGGTACGCATATCTACAGCTGCTATGCCTTACTGAATGCGCCAATCATAAAATTTAAAAGATTGCTATATCGATTAGTACAGGTTATTAGAGGAAAAAAAGCCAATGATTATTGCCGGTGACTTTAACGCTTGAGCAGCAGAGTGGGGCAGCTAATGAAATAGGGCAGGTGCTTCTCAAGGCAGATTTCTCAATGTTCTAGATTTAGTATAAGCCAATAAAGACTGTACCCACGCTTTAAGAACAGAAGTTACGGATCTGTAGTAGATCTGACATATGTTAGCAGCTACCTGATTAACTCAGTTGACTAGTGGATGGTAAGTTAACTCTATACAAATAGTGACCTCTAGCTGATAATGATAAAGCTGGGTAGGTCAAAGCGAGAGGCAACGCGAGTGCAAAGACAAATAGGATTAGTTGTAAATCGAAGAAGTATGACAGGGAAGTATTTCTGCTGGCACTGAATGGCATGCAGCCGTCCGGCTCAGCAAATAGCAAAGCTGAGCAGGTGATGAGTAATATTACACGAGCCTGCAATGCCGCCATGCTAAGAAAGGTACTAAATCAGAAACGACCACCAGTATATTGGTGGGACCACGAGGTCAAGAGTACCCGCGGTGAGTGACACTGAATTAGGAGGTAGAAACAGCCGGCGAGGAAAAAATATTATTAGACTGGTAGAGGCCAGGATATAGTAAAAGTCGGGAAGCTGGAAATAAAGGACGCTAAGCGGAAACTCAGGAGGATAATAATTTGTGACAACAAGCGAAGGAGCCTTAAAGAACTGCAAAACTAGGACGAACTTGATCCTCGGGGCTAACCTTATAAAGAAGTAATGAAGAAGATAAATTGATGTTACGTACCCCATCCTAAGTGCACAAAATTAATGCGCCGTGTTGTGTCACATGTCCATAATTGGACAAAACATATGAAATCGAAGAACGAACGGACAATGAAACTATTATCCTTATCACTACAGAGGAGCTGCTGACTGCATGCAAAAAGGTGGGGAACAACAAGGCTTCAGGTCCGGATAGCATACCCAATATTGCATTGAAACATGCCATCAA
Source organism: Nasonia giraulti (assembly GCA_016647725.1). Lineage (NCBI taxonomy): Eukaryota > Metazoa > Arthropoda > Insecta > Hymenoptera > Pteromalidae > Nasonia > Nasonia giraulti. The sequence goes on from QLYP01000389.1 coordinate 100,093, forward strand.
CATCTGGCTTGATGTTTTCGTAGACTTGAATAATTCGTGTCTTAAAGAAGGTATTTTCCTATGATGATATCATATTTTATATGATGAGGTCTAGGCAGTTCGCACCGTAGTTTTTTGTGTCTAGGTGTAAAAATCATTCAACTGTAGTGTCTGTCTGTACAGGGTGGCCGATGACGACGCGCTGTAGTCTGAATCGACTTTTTTTGGACGAAAAACAATAGCATCTCATAGAATAGGGCTACAAAAAATAATTGGGGTGATTTTTAAAGGTCTGATGATGTACTAAAAATAAGGAAAAACTGTTTCCTATATGGAAAAGCCTTTGAAAATCCCGCTTAAAACATGGTTTTTCGATATTTTTTGACTATTTCTCCTCAAACATAAATACAGAGAAAATTAGGAAAATAATGTATACCAGATTATTAAAGTAGAGAAAAAAACCTTCAATTTTGCCGGTATTAAACATTTTCTGGGTGCTACAGCTAAACATTCGTGATTTGTGGTTAACCTAGAAAGGCTTTCACTCAGATTCTTCTTCTCTCAATTTTCTTCTGCACCCAAAAGTATCCACCTTTAAAATATAAAAGTTAAATATTGTGATTTTTCGAAAAAATGCATCTTTTTTGCGGTATTTAATGCTAGTAAAGGAAACCAGCTTTATTTCTTTGTTTCAGAAACTTTCAGAGAAGTTTTTTTGACCAACGATAACAAGAAAATGTAGACATTGTGAGGAATTCGCATTTTTTTATTGCTGTTCATGCAAATGAAAAATTTGAGATTTTCGTATTTTCTTTCACTTCCTATGAGAACGCAACTTCTTTTTGTGAGCTTTCTGAAAACTCTTCAAGATTTTATATAGTAATGCAAGCTAAAAAAACTATAGTACTTCTATTAGATTCAATTTAAGTTGCGGAAGAAGCCCCTATGTGCTTTAGAAACGGGGTTATGACATTTAAAATTTTTTAATTTCCTAGGCGTGAAATCCGTGAACCGTAATTTTGCACAATTTCCATACTTTAGCTTAAAATCGCTGTGAAACCGATTCTATATCATTTAGAAACCTCTCTACAAAAGTAAAATTACAGGTCTTTTACTTAAATTTGATAACCTACAATCTCATATTGTCCTGGTTTCCTTTTCACCAAATCCTTAAGAGAAACAAGCTGAAAATGTTAAAAAGTCTTGTTTTTGGAAAAACGATCAACTCTAAATGATTGCAAATCGGATTCTTTAGCACCAAGAAAGTTTTTTTTTTCTACTTTAATAATCTGGTATAAATTTTTGTCCTAATTTTCTCTGTACATATGTTTAAGGAGAAATAGTAAAAAATGTCGAAATACTATGGTTTAAGCAGGATTTTCAAAGGCTTTTCTATATAGGAAACGTTTCCTTATTTTTCCATAACAGTACATCATCAGACCTTCAAAAATCACCCCGATTATTTTTTGCAGCCCTATTCTACGAGGCGTTATTGCTTTTTGTCCAAAAAAATCGATTTAAACTACAGTGCGTCGTCTAGGTGGTTCTCACCATGGTTTTTCTGTTCTCCAATTTTGATCCTCTATCCGCCCGTCATTGCTGGCCTACTAGCCAGACTATGTAGTTTCGTATTATATTTGTACCTTCGCATTTAATGAAGTATTTTTTTTTTAACTTGTATTTCATACCTGTATTATTTTTGCTAAAAGCGTTTCACCCGTTAAATTATTAAATAAATAAACAAAATTTTTCTTCTTTCTTTTTCTCCGTTTCTTTTTCAATCATCCATATTTCCATATCTCGGATCCTTTCTAGCGCCTATTCCAATCTCTCTTCTAACTTTACTACTTCGCTCATCTCTTCTTTTATCTTGAGACTTTTCTGTTTATTTTCTTTCTCCCTCTATTTTAGTCGGCTTTGCAACTTTCTAACCTGTCTATTTTCTCTCCACCACATGTTGCTATCTCCCCTCCTTGTGCGTTCTGAAAGTGATTGCGCGTGGCCTGATTTGTCCGTCCTTTTTGTTCTGTCTCTCCTTCTCTCCTGTCCGATTCCATCCTTTTCCTCCTCCATTGAACCAGTGCGGCTAGGTTTTGTTCTTCTTCTTTCTTCAGATTTTGACTTTTCGCAATCTTCCATTCTATCTTTATTATTTATTCCATTATATGTTTTATTTTGTCTCTGCATATTATGCATTTTCTGTTTTCCTCTTCTTTTCAATCTTTGCTTGCCTTAGCTTTATTTCGTATTTTAAGCCTTGCTTGCGTCTCAGTAGTATATGGGCTGGTATGGAGAAACTGGGCGTGGCCTAGAGTGACGTCACCAGTTCTGTGGCTGGCGCAGGTTGTTTATGTAAACAGAAGCCCATGTTTATATCAACAGTAGCTGATAAGGTTAATAAATATGATTTACGACCGCTACTGCCATAAACAGTCTGTCATCGATGGGTGACTTTTGTTTGTTTATTTATACATAATTATAAATAATTTTTAAACAAAAGCTATATCACGCATACGATGCCAGCCCTCCCCCTTTTACTCAAGCAGACCCGAGCGCGACTCTCTCTCTCTCTCTCTCTTTCGCTGTCTACTCCATACCGGCCCCGAGCTCGAACGCACGTGCACCACTCTCGCTATACCAGCCCGTAGCTGGTGTTGGCCACTCGTCGATGCCGATCTCCCTTGCTCCGAAGCTGTTTGTGAATGTGACTGTCTTGCTAGGAATTCCAAAATCCTGGTAGAACGTGAAGGAGTGTTTCAGATATGAGCCATCCATAGCCTCCATCTGATCTTTGATCACTTCCCAGCTGTGTGTGTCGAGTGTCACATACTTGGCTGCTAATTTTTAACACTGCTCTGTAGTAACCGCCGTAATACTCCAGGCCTATGGTTGCACGCTTGCAGTTTGATTTGTTAAGCGCGTACGTCGTCGAGTACAACGAGTTGCAGGTGATCGGCTTATTTTTCCAAGACTCGGCACTTGGTGCTGCTGCAGCTGCTGAATCCATTGCAAAGATTTTTTTACACACGAGGTCTACTTGACGAGAGTGTTCTTACGACTGATGGCTGGCGACTGCGCCACGACACCATTATAAAGAATGGGAGAACAAACAGCGAGCATCAACGAGTCGCAGTTCTTTCTAGAAACGGCCGGTACATAATTTACATTCCATAGTGAAACGAGACACGTTTGATATCGACAGAAGTTGTTTTGTTTAACGTTCAGATAACAAACATCAGGTCTTGGCTGTGCAGATCTGATTACAGTAACCACGTCCTGTAGAACTCGTGTGAGGGAATGCGTTGACTCGATGATGGCGATGGCGCATTGTTTTATTTTGCATTCTTCTCATGAGCCTTCGATAAAACTTAACGGCTACTGCGTCATTCTTGACAAAGTCTGATAAAAAAAAACGTAGATATTTTCGCAGAGAAATGCCACTACACATATGATACAGAAACATAATGCAGTGCTCGCCACATACTTTAGAGTCGACGCTCTGCACTTGTTTTTTATTCCAGTCGAATCGCGTGCAGTTTTTTCCGAGTCGATCAAGATGATGCTTTGATACGGGTGCAACTCCGTAGCTGTCAATGTGTGTACTATAGCTGTCGGTGTGGATAGCAATTTCGGAACGTGATTAGCAGCGTAAACTCCTATTGAATCGGCTTTTAATCATCAAATAGCTGTGATTATTTTACGCGTATTCATGTTGATGGTGCATCTACGTACTCTTCTTCTACCGCACCGTCTTTTTTCTCGTCAGCTTCTTTTTTAATTCCGTCCACAACGTCGCTAGCACGAAATCTTTCGGGATAGTGATATCTCTCCATCTGCAGCCGATCGTAATCTAATATAGTTTGGTACATTACTTGGCTATTTATGTCGTACGGGTCGCTTCGATGAGGACTGGCAACGATTGAGTGTATCCACCTTCTGATTTGATAGGTTCGACGCAGTGCGCAAAAATTTTTCTTGTTCTCGAATTTCTTGATACCATGGCTGGTGCACAGCAAGAAGTTAGGGAATTGCACAGATAGTTCGTCAAACGAAGGCGCACTAAAATCTTCTAAATTTATGATTCTTCGAGCCACTACTTTTTCCAAAAAATTGGCTTTTGCCTGGCCACGCACGTATATACGGCGCGCGTCTTTCACCAAGTTGCACAGATTACGACGCAGATTCTTGAAGGAGATATCTCCATCGTGCCACTCTAAACCGTGTACATCGAGAGTACAGTAATTATTTGTCTGTTGCATATCCACGGGTAATTCGGTAAAACTGCAAGGTGCGCGAATGATCCAGTGACCAACTATACGGGTCTGGAGAGATAAAACTCCGACTTCTTTGGGAATACAGTTTTGATTTATATCCCGAAAGCCTTGAATATCGATCACGTAGTCCGTCACGATGAGGATTGATGTTGTTGCTGCACGAGTACGTTAGGTGCTGGCTGTTTCGAGAGGGAGACGCGCTCGCCTTATGAAGCGCGAATCAAAAAAAATTTTTTTTTTTGAGGCGCTGCGATCGAGCGTGCGTGCGCATCAAGCGCTAAAATCCGTTACGATTTGGCGACTAGAGTCGATTTCCAGAACGTTGTCGTACTCTGCGTAAACTATACAGTTGATAGCAGTGAGGAGAGCCGTCTCAAATCTCACTTGTATACGTATGCTACCCGAGCGCACGAGATTCCAATGTGTGGCACAGTGTGCCGATAAATCAGGAGTGAGATCGAAGGCCGTCAAAAAATTGCCTTTTTAATAGTTGTAGCGATTGATGCCAAAACCTTCGTTGAGAAAATGCACGCTTGTGCCCATGTAAAGTGTTTGAAAAGCGTCAATGTAGAGTTTGTCGAGACCCGTGAAACGTGGCTGCAAAGGTTTACTTGAAATTTGTACGCCGTCAACTTAGTCAACTTGTAGCCGCCCACTTGCCGCGTAGCTGCTTCTTCGAGCCACGACCCATTGTACGAATTACGCGTTCTATTTTGAATTGCTCAGCAGCGTCCGACATGCGTTTCGTGCCAACGTGAGCGAGCTCCTCGAAATAGAAAAAGCCGTCAATCTCCTCGCCGTTCAAATCTTCCAGGATAAATCTTGGTAACTGCTATCTGTTGGATAAACGCTTAATCTTGAAAACTTACTCGCTAAAGTTTTTTCGTATCCCTTCTCGAAAGTATTTTTCGTGCGACTAATGCATACGTAAGATCCGGGCTTGTATTTATTGATTACACCTGACGTCATCTTTTCCCGATTCTTGTAAGTTGATTGCAGACGAGCTCTTTTCGCTAAATTTTTTGGCGCTTTCGCAGCATTGTAGATGCTCACGTCACAGGGGCGCATCTTTGTACCATTGTGTTGCATATGATTGTAAGCCTCGATGATTTTCTGTACCACGTCGATGTAACGTTTGATTGATTTTAACTTATCAAAATCTAATGGATCAGTATCTTTATAGCTATCAAGAACAGATTTAGCTTTTCCCCGTAAAGAAGCAGCTAAAGCAACCATCATCCTAGCACTATTCCCCAAATTGAAATTGATTCAAAAACTCACGCAGTGGTGTTGTACCATCATAAGTATCCGGTTTGAGATTATAACCTAAATTAATACTTTGTGTTGATTGTCTAATATCCAGTGGATGTACATTATTAGACTTTAACCTTCATGTTTGTGTTAGAAATATTTGAACGACTTAGCTCAGTTAATCGACTGTCTGACCAGTAATTCCTCGTTTGACCGTTGCAGTCTCTCGTTGTCTTCAACCAGGTGCTTCATTTTCTCCTCATAGTTTTCGCGAAGCTGTTTCTCGGACAGAAAATCCTGATCCCGTCGTCGAAGCTCGTCGGAAAGGTTTACTTCTTCCACAGAACGAGATAAGCGGACTTCCAAATCTTTTCGTTGAGCATGTTCGTTTTCTAGTTGTATCTTCAAGTTGTTTATTTCCTTAATAGCAGTTACCAGTGTTGGATTTGGAACATTAGTGTGTGTAGTGAGGATTGGGGCTTGTGAAGATTGTGTGTGTCCGAAAACATTTGTGTCCTGCAAATTTGTCTGTTCAAGATTCAATAAATCCACTTCTCGTGAATCATCAATGGATTGTGCGATTGCGTCCGGCTTGTGTGGTGTTCTTGGAAGCATCTTGCCAGATCGAAGATGCATAAAATAATCACTCAAAAACACTAGTATCCCGGACGAGCCCCCGAAATGTTATGATCAGGTTCGGGTAATAAAAATAACAACACGTTATTTATAGAAAATCACTTTTGAACTCCGACTTTTTATTCGAATCTAAACACAACTGTTCTCAACAACTGACAGAACCAGACTGAACATAAACACCAACATCCGCGACATCGTTGATCTCGTTGCTAAGGTCGCTATGCGCGATTCTTGGTATTCGAATCGCGCACCGTTCAGTCTCGGTCACAATAATATTATTCCTCTACCGCGGAGGGCGGCGGCGGGCGCGGGCGCGGGACGCGTATACGCGTGTACTGTTGCGGGCCTCGTATATGCGTATACTCACGCGGGCCACGTATACGCGTATACTCACGCAGGCCGCTTATAAGCGTATATTAGCGGCTACGAGTATCATCCGCGGACGAGCCGTCTATATGCGTGCATGTACGGCTCACCTATAAGCGTGCGATGATGAGTGGGTAAAGGAGAGAGAAGGATGTTATAATTACAAGAAAAAGTTTAAAATACTTTTATTTTTATTATAAATATTTTAAACATAACGCAGAACAATTTATATTACTTAAAACTAATACAAAAACGAGACTCTTAAATTTACTTTTATTTATTCACAAACAACTTACATACTATACTTAACTTTTGTAACCGTACAGGAGCGATAACCCGAGAGTAACATACCTGTGCCTTTTTAAAACTATGCTACACGATTTGACCTCTTCTCGCGTGACGATAGTGTGATCTGGCAATCTTTTAATAGAATTAAACTTAAGATTTATGCATTCATTCTCTTCATCAGGCTTAAAATAATTTTCAATCATACTCTTAATGCTAGGATAATTTATTCTCAAAGAATTCGAGAAATTTAGCGAGATACCCTTGGCTACATTTCGAATTTACGGTTCTGTAGCCGTAAAATTTCGGACCACCCGAGAGGAAGCTCGTAATATAAGTCCCTTCGTCGAGCTCGTTGGTCATATCGCCGAGCAACGAGCCTAACGGGGGCCTGTATTCTTGTGCGTTTTCGTTGCACACAAATATGCACGAATCAGTGTCGCAGTACAGCGTTCGCTTGCCGAGCTTCTCCAAATATGAAAATGGTTTCAAGCGGGCCAGAGTTGTCGTGTAGGCTGCTATAAATACGTTCGTATATGGAGTAGACTCCATAGCATCGTCGATGTACTGCCAGCTCGCGTACATCACCTCCTCGTTGACCAGCAGTAGACTCAAGACCACTTTATCCTCGGCCGTTAGAAGTTTAAGGAGGTCTTCGCGATCCTTGACGATCACGTCTGTTTTAAATTATCGCGCTGTCCGAACTTACCCCAGAACGAGTTCAGACAGAGCTTCGCAACAGTGCACAGGCCAGGATTTTTCGCGATATTTTCTAGATATTTATAGTCTCGCGAAAAGGACGAGACTTATGGATCTTGATGGACGAGTTGGCAATAAACAAAACTATCGACAGTTAATGTGAACTTGTAACCGTAAAAAAAGGCATTGACCTTTATTTAATATAGTGTGTATTTAGAAGTGTTTAAATCTAAGGAAAAGAAGTGAAAGTTAATGTATTAAAGTACCGACGCGTGAACAAACGATATTGTTTACGGACGACACTGTGAGGCAAGTACGAGCGCTCACAGTGATTCGGCAATACGTACAGACTATACAATCAGCGAGAGCGGCAGAAGACCGCTTGCGCAACAGGCGGAGAGAGAGAGAGAGTAGGAGCGAGCGAGCGCGCGTTGCCATAGCAACCCCCTAATCAATGCCGTGTGAGCAGGCTAATACTTTCGAATTCGTGACAACGGCTCGCGAAGAGAAGCTTGCCGTGCATTTTTATCGGCAAAAGAGGCTGATACAATTTTCTCGGCAGTAAAACCTTACATTTTACCAGCCCATCTATGGCCGACAAATTGTTGAGCGAAAATCTGCCTCGTTTACAAACGTAAGGATACATCTAGCATATATCTGTATACAGAATACGCTCGCCTGGCTTAGCAACGTAAACTGCGACAAAATTTTCGGTCCGTCCGCTGAAGAACGCGTCGTCGACACCAATTTTTACTGTACTCGTGCTTACCACGCTGCCGGTTCACGCTTTTGCAGCAGGTAAGACAAATCTGCAGTACATCGCACAATCGCTTGTGCTTCGCTTTGTATGATCCCGCAACCCAATGGTTGCGAAAACATACATCGCCGAAAAAACTGCGATTGCACGATGCGCATTTTTGCAAAGCTTCGTTCTCGCTACAGGTCGGCGAGACGAAGCAGCGCGAACACAGCTGCCTACAGTTGTGATCCTCAATTTTACTGTAGCCGCGATTGCAAAAAGTACAGAAAAATTTTGCCTTCGCAGCTCCAAAAATATTGACAATCACGTCGTAATGAAGCTCGGAGTAGAGCAAAAATTGATTAAATTGAAACGCCGATGCGATCGCTTCCGCTTTTGATTAGAGTTAGTAAATACTCGTAATTGTCACGTATTGCTAACTCAACCCAGCTGAGCATGTTGGTCCCACACGGCGGTATTTTAATCCGTAGCGTCAGACGGCGAGCGTCTGTACGGAATTTCCATACGCGATGAACCGTATTCGCGATAATTTCGAAGCGACGATAACGCTCAACGTCACGAGCTTCCTCCTCCTCCTCCTCTCGATCCGAATCAGAAGCTGCAGCAGATCCACTTTCAATACTATTGTTCGGCGACGGTGCCTCTTCGCTCGAGGTATCGCCGTCGTCACCGCCGCCGCCTACCTGCGATATGCCGCTAGCTGTGCTGTCATCGATAATTGGGTGACCCGCATCGTAGAACTGGACCTCCTGCAGCATCGACAATGTAGGGCTCAGCGCTATTGAAGAGTCCGATGATATTTCCGGCGATTAAGGGCCCTCTTCCTCGCTGCTGTTGCTGCTGCTGCTGACATTATCGTCGTCGACTGCAAAGAAGCGAGCCTTCATTCTTCCACACGACCGTTGTAGCATTGAATGATGTCGCTGAATAACTCGGCCATCTCGAACGCAGTCATAGAAAATAACTCGCTTGCACCGATCAGTCCGCTCTGAGTCCCTACAGAGAGCACACACGTGGCCACCATCATGGCAGAATTGAAAAAATTAGCAGCCCAACGCGATGCGCTTCTTGCAAGTATTGAAGCTAAAAAACGTGCAATGGAGAAGCTGAACGGTCCGCTCGAGCGCTACCATAAGAGAATGCTGGACATGTCAACGCTGTTGCAGCAAAAACAGCAAGAAGCCGAGCGAAAGGCTTCTCTGGCGGTACAGTTTGTGCCGATCAACGTGAGGTGCAGAGTGTGCACCACCAACAGTTCGGAACACGACGTGTGGCAACAGTGCTGGAGGTGCCTTCTCTTTCGCTGCTGGTCGCTGCTGGAAGTGCAACAGACAGCCCTGCCCGTGCATCCTGCATATGGATTCGCCGAGATCGCCTTCGCCTCCACCATCATCAGCAGGCGACGACAACGACAGTGACGACAACAACGTCCAAGGTACCCCACCGACAGCACGCCGCATCCGCAGCGTACGTTACAACTTTCATCGGATGCCTACTCCGCCGAAAGAGTTGGTGCCTGGTTTACTGCGAGGAGGGCCCATACGTCAACTGCGCCAACAACCCGCCACTCGCAAGTGTAGGTGTATCGCTTGTTTGTAATTTATAGCGTAGAAATTTAGAGTGTGTGTGCGGCTGTGTAAGTATGTTTGTGTGTATGTGTGCGCGCGATCGTGTGTCATTTTATTATTTCATTACCTTGTAAGCTGAGTCATTCGACTCGTACGCGTTTTCTAGTAAATAAATATTGTGCCAGAATTTCTCTTTTTATGCGTGCAAACCCCCCCCCCCCCACACTCCCATCAACGATCCCCAAATCCGAAATTTAGAGTAAGCTTTGCGGCACCGAGTAGTAGAGTTATATATGCACGCGTTCATTTCGATGCGAATCATTCGTCAAGCGACCAGCAAAGCAGCAACTCGACCATGGGACAGGAGCAGAGCAAAGAGCAGAAAAAAGGTTCTACGTGGGAGGAGAGACAGCCTCTCGTGAAAAGCAAGGAGCCAAAAAAGCAGAACAATCTGTCGTCATTCTCAACCAACACTTTCTCATATCCAGAGAAAAGCGGTTATAATAATCTGTCTAAAAAATCCTCCTCCTCCTCGTCACAGAATCACAAATCCTTTTCCACAAACACCTTTTCGTGCCCCGAAAAAGACGGCTACAGCAAACTGAAACGCTAATTACAATAATATATATTTCAAAAAACAATCGGCCCTTTTCAGGGCCACCATATAAATTATATACGTGGAAGCGCTAGGACAATAAAAGCCAAACAGCAGGTATACGCGAGCGACAGGTAGACGGCGGCTTTGGCGGACGCTCGCGAGTATGGCGTAGAGAGGGGAGAGAGAGAGAGAGAGGCGGGTCCGGTACAGCAGCGGCGGGAGCCACCGCGCCAGAGCTCACGGGCTACTATAGTGTAAAAGGAGAGGGGGCTACGGGCTGGTATAGCGAGAGTCGCGCACGTGCGTTCGAACTCGGGGCCGGTATGGAGTAGACAGCGAAAGAGAGAGAGAGAGAGAGAGAGAGTCGCGCTTGGGTCTGCTTGAGTAAAAGGGGGAGGGCTGGCATCGTATGCGTGATATAGCTTTTGTTTAAAAATTATTTATAATTATTTATAAATAAACAAACAAAAGTCACCCATCGATGAAGACTGTTTATAACAGTAGCGGTCGTAAATCATGTTTATTAACCTTATCAGCTACTGTTGATATAAACATGGGCTTCTGTTTACATAAACAACTGGTGCCAGCCACGGGACTGGTGACGTCACTCTAGGCCACGCCCAGTCTCTCCATACCAGCCCATATACTACTCGTCTCTAATTCTTTATTTTTCTTCTTTCCTCCCCTTTTCAGGTACTCCTATTATTCCTCTGATTTCTTTGGCGTACTCAGATGCTTCCATCTTTTCATTCCATTGCTGTCTTTCTATATCCCTGCTTAACTGCTCTATTTCTGCCCAAATGGTTCCTTCTTCCATCTTGTCCTTTTAATGATATTCCTCTGCCTTTTAAAAATATTTTCCTGTGATTCGCGCCTTTTCTTGTTCTTTGCTGTCCTCTTGCTTTCTTCTGCAGCGCATTCCAGCATTCTTTTAAGATCGTTTCCTTTTCTGCTCATTTGAATTTTTCCTCGTATTTCAGTGCTCTTTTTCCTGGCTTGATCGCTTTTCCCTCTTTTTTTGTTTCTAGTATCAGTGTACTCTGTAAATTTATCTTCTATTTTTCTTTCTTGTTTTGGTGTGTGCCATTCCGTTTTTTCTCTTGCCTCCTTCTCTTCTGCTATTGCAGACTCCGCCTCACTCTGTGTTCCGAAAATCATCTTGTTTATCCTCTTTACGCTCTCTATATCAGTCTCTGGTGATTTTTCTAGGGACTTCTTACTCATACTTACTCTCCTCTCTGTCTCCTTCCTCTCTTTCCTCTTTCTTGCCTCTCGCTTTCTCCGTCCCTCTCTTTCTCTATTTTAACCTCTCTTATTTCTCTTTCTTATTTCACACTTTCCTTCCTTTTTCTATTTCTAGATTACTTATCTTTATTGCTCTTTCTGTTCAGCTCCTCTCTCCTTACTTTCATCTCTTCTTTTTATATTTTCTTTCTCAACTTTGCACCATAAATCATTCGCACACTACTCACTCCGAAAACACACGTCCGTTATCAACGGCCGCCATTTTCTCACCCAAATGGCGTAAATATATTTTTATAACACGTGCATTAAAAAGACCATTTTGCACCAAGTCGCAAAGCTGTAGCCGCTGCTACTGGTGACGCGATACAGATGTAAGGGCTCAGCCCTACTTACTCGATCTCGCCGTTCTCGGTAGGCTCACACCACCCACTAACACACACTCTACGCCGGTTGTGTCGTTGGCTCGCTCGCATGAGCCGACGTCCTCTCGTTCAATCGCTGATCAACAGGCCAGGTCGTCCTTCCCTATGAAAGCAGAAGTTGGCAGGGACGTCTTCTTCTCGCGATCACACACACTCGCACTCTCTTGCACGCTTTCGGTCGTCGCTCGATATGGTGGCTCGAGCTGACGCGTTCGCACCTATGGCCGGAAGTTATCTCCTTGTCCGAAGGACCGCGACTTATACGCGATTTGTATGACGTTCTAATATATATAAAAAGAAAATTTAGTTGTTCACCAATAAACAGAATGAAACGGGCATGGCAAGTGACGTAGTAATTATCTTGAGAGTTGTTCTTTGCTTCATTACGATTAAATATAATAAACTTGACTTTGTTTTATTGATCTCAGTTCTTTTCTATCTGTAATTTTGTTGCGGAATATATCAAACTCGACTAACCTTTTACTTTTTTAAGAGTTAATTTTTTTAGGGATTTCAATCCTTTTTTTAAAATTGTTTAAAATATTTCATATTCAAAGTCGTAAAAATATAATATAAGCATCTTTAGCACCATTCGACCACAGCTTTTATGTAACATTTTAATTACTAAGATGAAATTACTAATTGTTCTAATATACATCACCCTCGAATTATTTATACACCTAGACACCAAAAACCACGGTGCGAACTGCCCAGACTTCGTTATCGGCCACCCTGTACACCTAGACGCCGCCCTTAAATGATTTTTACACCTAGACACCAAAAACCACGGTGCGAACTGCCCAGACCTCGTCATCAGCCACATTGTACATTTAGACACCGCCCTTGAATAATTTTTACACCTAGACACCAAAAACCAGGGGGCTAACTACCTAGGCGTCGTTATCGGCCACCCTGTACCTCTAGACCCCTTCCTTGAATGATTTTTACACCTAGACACAAAAAACCACGGAGCGCGCCACCTAGACCTTGTCGTCGGCTACCCTGGCAAGCTAGTTACTGTTACAGCTCCGGAACGCAGAGTATGCTGGCAACCTCTTAATTCCAAATATCGTAATATATTATTATATTTTCTTGAGAAAGCAATTCTCATCTGTATATAGCTTTGCGGCCAACTTCACGGTCCTAACACTTCTTGCGGCTAACTTAACGGTCCTTTCACATTTCGGGTTAAAGAAGAAAAATGTAATTTTAGCATTTGTGGATTATACACTCACATATTATAAAAATAAGCAGCCTTTTCACTAATATTTTTATTGGAAATCATAGTTTAGCCCAGAAAACATACTAATAAGTCAAAAAATCTCACGAACAGTAACAATAAGAATTTTTTTTTTGTATCATGAAAAATCCGAACACCAATATAGAAGTAATAGTCACAGGCGCCGCGGCTTCGTCTGCTTCTCAAACTCGCCTTCGTGGCGCTGCCGTGCCACTTGATCAGTACTGATGTATACATCTGTAAAAGCTGTCAAGCTGTAGAGGGTGTGTGGGGGGGTGGCTTTTATATTTTCAACAATAACGCAAAAATGAATGATTTTTACGTTATTAGGTGGGGAGGAGGGCACTGTGGGGAATGTGGGGAAAGTATCTCTAAAATGATTATATAATATAGGTGTATATATATATGAACACTCATATGATTATCATATGATTATTTTCAGCCAGGATATCTTCTTAAAATTTAATCGATATCTTTTGTAATTCTTTCTATACAGTTTCATAAGCTTATATCAATTTTATCCCGTCTAATAAAATTTGAAGGCAAAAAATGTTATCAAAAGTTAAACTTAAGGTCAATAAGAAATGTTATTGATTCTTTTAAACTTATATCGAACTTTTTCAGCAGGTTTACAATTTAAAAAAAAATAAAACATCTCTAACATTATCAAATATAGAATAATAAAATAATTACATTAAATTATAAAACTTGATTTTATTGTTACGAACATTCCTACCGAAGTTGAGGAATCGTAAATATATTATGTCTCTTGCAAAAAATTATAACATAAACCATACACTCGATCAATTTATCAAAGTCAGTGGATAATTAAGTTGATTTTCGTAAGATATAATATATTTACGATTTCTCGACTTTGATAGAAATATTTGTAACAATAAAATCAAGTTTTATGCTTTTTTTAGCGATGATCCAAGTGACATAATTTATTTCTATAAGCAAACATATATTTAAATAATGTATCACTAAGCTTTGAATTTTTGGTCAATGATGGACATTAAGGAACAATTTTCTCCTACAGTGACTTTCTTTATTTTGATGTTTGCTACCTCTGTGATTTTTTAGGGATGCTCCAAGCAATTCATAAGCTTTGCTACAAGCTTTAAATATTAATTTTAATCATTTTAGTCCAAATTTATGTATATCTTCATTTTTAGCCAAAAATAAAGGGTCTCTGCCATTCTGAGACCCATACAGGAACTTTTGCACTATAAAAAGGTATCTCCATGCATTTTTTGTTGGTCGTAGTCCGGATCGAACTCTTACTCTCAACAATATATATATATGTACAGGGTGACCCAATTTAAACGGGCACCGATGATAACTCGTTAGGGATAGCCCTAATCGAAAAAATGGTAGAGACAAAAGTTGTAGGATATTGAGGAGAAAGTCTGATGGTGACCTTGTATTTGACCTTGAACTTAATTTTCAAGGTCATATCAAGGTCAACTTTGATTTTTAAAATAGAAACCCTATCTCAACAATTACGCTTTTTGCTCTCCATGTTAACCAAATAAATAATTAGGAATCAAAGGTGAAAGAGTCAGCCCTTGTAGAAATAAAAACTCTGCAATTAGATGTCGACGACGTTTCGTTGGTTTGGTTTCCAACCTCTTCAAGTCTTTATTAACAAAAAATAATACAATAAATATAATCACAACAATAAGGTACAGTCCTGAAGAAAATAACAATAAAAATAAAAGCATCGTTTAGATATGATTTATCACAGTTGAATGCAGATTATTATTCTTGAAAAAATGTAAACATGAAGAGGTTATTCCGACGCATATTTCAAACAGTGTAAAAAGAAATTTTACGTTCAATAGTGATGTATGTAAACAACAGTATTTCTCTATGATAAAAGCACAGTACCAAAGGTTACTTAGACTAGAAATCAAAGATTTGTTTATACATATTAATTTTGTTAAGAAACGTTTAAATGCTTTATCATGTGTCATGAAAGGTTTGGTTATTAATGCTTCTGTTCTTGACAATTTTAAAAATTATACGGAAAAAAATTTTACTGAAATTAAATATTTAAATCTATATCACAAATTAGATAGATTGTTAAATTCCAAATTTAATAGTATTATTAGAAAGAACGATAGTAATATTATTCGTAATTATAATGATATAAACAATAATAACCATTGCAATAACTACGATTCTAATAATTGTGAAAAATGGGTTATAAACTTATCTGATATTGATATTCCGTCGGATGTTATTGACGTAGTTTCTATGGGTCACAACTTTAATAATAAATCTAAGTTCTCCAAAAAAGATATTTTAACAACTATCAAAAATTTCAAAAGTAAGATGAATCAATTTAATACTGACATTGCGAATGATTTAAGATTAAGATTAATTAAAAATATTGAATCTGTTATAAAACGTCCAACTTTTAATGATAAACATGATAAGGAGTTTTCTAGAAAGTTATCAAGAACTATAGATTTTTGTAATAATAACCAATCAGTCGTTTTTACTCGTGCAGATAAAGGCAATGTAATTGTATGTTTAAATGTTGATGGTTATAAATCTAGGATGAATGATTTACTTAGTGACACCAATACATATAAAATCGTCAAAAGAAATCCGTTACGATCTTTGCAGTCAAGGGTTTATGAACATTTATTGAATTTTAATAATAATAATTACTTTGAATTTAAATATGATAAAAATTATTTAACGCAGACTAATACTGTTTTATCTAGAGCCTATGGCTTACCAAAAATACATAAACAAAATTACCCTCTTAGACCTATTATCTCGACTATTAATAGTCCCACACATTTTTCATCTAAATTAATTGACAGTGATCTTAAAAAATGTTTAAATAAACCTAAATCATATATCAATAATAGTTTTGTTTTGAAAGATAAATTGTCCGATATTTTCATTCCACAAGGTTATATTTTGCTTTCTTTAGACGTGACTTCGTTATTTACTAATATTCCGGTCGATTTAGTTTTGAAAAGTATAGATAGACGGTTTCATTTGATTCATGGTGTTTCTAAGATTCCGTTTACAGTTATTGTCGACACTATAAAATTTTTGTTCGAACATACTTATTTCCAATTTGATAATACTATTTACAAACAAATTTTTGGTACTCCTATGGGCTCTCCTATTTCGCAGTTCCCTAGTGGAAATGAAAAATGTGAAAAACTGTGAAAAATTGTAAGGAAACGTGAAAGAAATTTTATATCAATATTTGGAACATCGCTAATAAGAAAATTGTCATAATTTTTCACTATTTTTCACAGTTTTTCACATTGTTTCACGTTTTTACACATTTATTTTTTTAGCAAAAAAGTGCATTTTCATGTAACACTTATGCACAGTATTTCACATTTACTCACAATCATGCACATTATTTCATATTTGTCACAAGTCTGGTTTTTTCGAGTTTGTTTCCGACATAACGACACAACTACTCTACTCTACTTTAAAATGAGTTTTTTATGTGCCGGTGGTTATTCTAGGATGTGGTTTTGTTTATTTCCAACAAAATATTGCCTTTTAACCCATTTTCAGACAGTATATAAAGTGCTCCTTATAAGAAAAAAATATATCTTAGAAGCGTATAAGATATTAGCTCAGGTGGTTAGACGTTTGACTGGCACGCTGAAGACCCGGGTTCGATCCTACCTTACCTACCTACCTTAGGTCACTTTTTTATTTTCAAGTAATCCTTTAATGTGCCCAATATTTGTGAGGAACCGTGAAAAATCGTGAAAAATGTTTTTATAAATGTGCAACAATGTGAAATAAAGTGTAATATATTCTGTAAATTAATTTTTCTTATTGTTCCAAAACTTAATGTTTTTTTTTTAGTTTTTCACAACTGTACACATTTACGCTACAATGTTTCATTTTTGCACACGATTTATCACAATTTTTCACATTTATCATTTCCGCTAGGGTTGTTTGCGGATATCGTCATGGATGATTTGAAAACTGAAAGAGGAACAAATTGGTATAGTGTTGGATATTTTTAACAGTTACAATAGTCACTTACACTTCACACACGAGATTGAAACTAATAATAACATATCCTTTCTTGATGTTACTTTATCTATTAACAATAATTGTATTATTACAAACTGGTTTCAAAAACCTACTAATTCAGGTAGAGTTTTTAATTATCATTCTAATCACACTATACAACTCAAACGTAATATTGTCTATAATTTAGTTGATACAGCCTTGTTACTTTCCCATGAGTCTTTTCATGCTGACAATATTTCCATTGTTAAAAATATTTTACTTAATAATGATTATCCGGTTTGGTTTATTGATTCTTGTGTTCGTAAACGCTATAGAAAAATTAATTATTCTATTAATTCTAATAATAACCTACAAAATACACACAAACAACCAGCACAAATAGTATCTTTACCATTTCATGAAAGATTCTTTTATTCTTGTAAACATACTTTCAAAAAATTTGGTCTACATTGTGTTTCGTTAATGACACACAAATTAAATTGTATTGTTAGGTTGGGCAAAGATGTTTTAGAAAAATGGAGTGAAACTAATTTGATATATCAATTTCAATGTAATAGTTGTCTGGCTACGTATATTGGTCAAACAAAAAGGAATTTAAAAACAAGGATTGATGAACACAAAAAAACTTCTAATGACAAAATATTACCGATTCCGACGCATATTAAAAATAATCCTTCACATAGTTTTGATTTTGATAATGTTATAATTTTAGATCATGAGTGCAACAGGTACAAATAACTGATTTCAGAAAGCCTGTTTATCAATACGAATGTAAATACTATAAATGAACAAGAAGACTTTCAATTAATGAGCAAACAATACCGTATTTTCAATAGAATTTTTAATAGTAATTAATTATTTATTTACAAAAGTTGTTATTAATCTATAAATTAAATACAATTAAATATGAACATTTTTTTAAATCAAAACTAATTATTATTTAAATTTTGAACTTATTTTTGTAACAATTTTGTATA
Organism: Nasonia giraulti; assembly: GCA_016647725.1. Classification (NCBI taxonomy): domain Eukaryota; kingdom Metazoa; phylum Arthropoda; class Insecta; order Hymenoptera; family Pteromalidae; genus Nasonia; species Nasonia giraulti. The sequence continues at coordinate 118,425 of QLYP01000389.1, forward strand.
GTTGTTTACATTTATTAATTTTTTTTATTCATAGTTTACACTAATAATTTAGTTGAGAGTTTGGTTTTATATTTTTATATTTTTCGAAGTTTTTACTCATTATTGAATAATTTTAAATAGGTCGATAATTACAGTTCCGTCATTATCTGTGATTATATTTATTGTATTATTTTTTGTTAATAAAGACTTGAAGAGTTTGGAAACCAAACCAACGAAACGTCATCGACATCTAATTGCTGAGTTTTTATTTCTACAAGGGCTGACACTTTTACCTTTGATTCTTAATTATTTATTTAGAAACCCTATCTTTTTATAGCGAGAATGGAGAGAGCGGGAAATTTTACGTTCAGAGTGATACTTTTGTTTTGGGTAGCGAAGGTCATCTCGAAGTCATGCAGCCAGTTCAACAAGATCCACCTGCGTAATTCCTTTGGCAAAGCCAGAATCGAAAAAATCGTAGATACAAGTTGTACGATATCGAGGTGTTGCGTAACGGTGACCTCATATTTAACCTGCTCTTAAAGGTCATATCAAGATTAAATTTTTTTTTTGATAGAGATTTTTGTTCCGCTAGCAGACACCAAATATTTCAAAACACAGCTGGTATAATCATGGCATGTGTTTTACACTGAGTAAATGCAGCTAATGTCTAATTCATAAAAATAGCTAATATTTTTCAAAATTATGTTGAAATTCGAGTAGTATTGTAATAAGTGTAGTGTCTTTGGGGTATATAGCTTATAGCTTATAACCCTAAGAAGAAGAAAAAAGTGAAGTGTTTTTTTTTTAAAGCAGAGCAGTGAAGTAAAACTTTTCTTATAAAGTGTAAAATTAAGTGTTTTATAAAAGTGTATAATCAGCGAGATGCTAAGCGCATATTTCGAGTACCCATCCAGATAAGAAGGACTCTCGAGCAAAAAACAAGAAGAGGCCAAGAAGACTTCTAGGATTAACAAGCGAGGATAAACCTGCCAACAAGTCAAGACCTTCAAGTTCAGCAAGAAAGATACAAAAAGCAGCGGAAGAAACCTCTGAAGTCAGGAATAGATTGATTGATAACAACATTTTATTTCCTGCTCGAGAAACTTTTGATTTGCAACCAATACCATGGCAAAATTCTACTTGGCGAGTCCAAAGCTCAAGGATTAGGATTTAAGATTGACATAGTGTGCATTGAGTGTGGTCAGTTGGCAGCTATCAACTCATGCAGAAAAGTTGGCGTCAAGAACCATGCTTGGGAGAACAACAGAAGAGCAGTGGTTACATTTCGTGCTCTTGGACTCGGACACGCTAGTCTATTAACATTTTGAGGGTTGACGGACTCCTTAAAACCCATGGCTCGGTCAGCATATGATTCAATCAACAAACTATTCAGTGAAGGGTGTGAAAATGTGGCCAAGGACTTCATGAAGACTGCAGTGATAGAAGAAAAAGCCGCTACAGAAACTGCAGCTCCCAGATTAAACATTTCTGGAGATGGTTTGGCTGATGTATTTTTCTCTGTAACATTTGGATGTTAGACTGTTAAGTCTCTTATATTTCTACAAAAATTCATGAAATGCCTTCTTTTGTTTGCAGGTAAGAAAAGCTGTACAAAGCCCAAAGGTATAATAAGTGAATATACCACATAATTGCTGAGAGTTGAGGTCTATGTGCGTGAAACATAGAAAACTTGGTCCCAAAGGATTTAGTAAGCACTAATTTAAGTTATATTTTCAACAATAATCATAAACTTTAATGTTGATTTTCTCTAAATGTGGTTTTTACTGATTTCAGCTCACTGTCCGTAGGATTTCAAGTGAACGAATGATTTTTTGGGCTTAAATACAAGGAGGATACTTTGTACACCTGTAGTTTTTTTACACCAAAGAAAAAAAATTCGGTTTTCTCATCGCCAAATCATTTCTAAGCATTCAAATCAAAATTCCTGCATTCATACTAAACCTACAGGTATACAGAGTATCCTCCTTCAATTTGAGCCCAAAAGAACCCTTCGTCCGCTGAGAATCTTACGGACAGTGAAAAAATTCACAAATTCTTGCACAAAGTGCCACAATGGGCAAGCAGGGATAATGAAGGTTTTAGCACGATAAAGTTAAAGGTATTTATACTAAATATCACTATAAAAAGTTTATAATGATTTACTTTAATTTTGTGATTTTCACTTAGAATTCTTTATTTCAGGGTTTAAAGGTGTTGTGTCCCCTTAATAATATCCTACTACCCAATGAACTTTCCAGTCTATTTTCCGCGACGTTAATCACTATAATTTTTATTGAAAATTACTTGCATGACCTTCTGAACAACATCGTGTTTAAATTTGCGTACGTCATTATACAGGTAAAAAATATACTGCTAAAGTGTCAAAATTTCTAGTTCTGACGAGACGTATGCAGAAAACTTTGTACATATATCTGTAGATTTCTCTGCAGAAATCTCTGCACATTCTCTTCGGAAAAAAAGTTTGAACTGATATCTTTGTTTTCAATAGTTAACATTTGTAAATGATTAATTCGATTTTACTATATTTATTAACATTTATCTTACGTAATGTAATGCAAATCCTTGCCCTTTTTTACCATGTAAAAGTTGTTTAAATATAAACCAAAATATGTATTTGTTTGCATTATTTTACTATAACAATAATTTATGTGTCTAAATAATATTATGACGATTAAATATAGAATTTACGAATGAAGCGAAAATTCTAACTAAGTAAATGATTAAATATACTTATACTTACGTGAGTAGTTGTGCTGTGTCGTGAGAAATTTGGAACCTGTTTCTAGTTTTATAATCATTAAAATTCAGTAAAACTCTGCTAATGTCTGTATTTTTGTCGATTAATATTTGATTTCCTCCTTGCCATGTTTCGATGTATACAACAGATACTCTCGTATTAAGCGTGCGAAAATACTGAAATATTATATTTAAGCATAAGAAAAATATCATTTTTAAGACTTTAATGTAATTAAAAAAAAAACGCAAAAAACTATCGAATTAATTTGGTAACCATGGGATACGTTCTTAATTTTTTACTATGTTGTTACCATCATAAATGGTACGAACTTGAGGAGCTAAAGAAAACTAGAACGTAAGCTTATTTTAGCGGTAGACTAAAAATATTGAACATAGTCGTTATTTGCCGCAAAGACTAGTACAACTAATATATTTACTACGAAAACTAACAGAATTGAAATTTCCGCATATAGCAGAAATTAGCACAACTGCACTGCCATGGCAAAAACTGGTACAACTCTGAGCGCCTAAGACCACGGTTTTCAAGTTGCAGCAAAAACGAGCTTATATCTGAGCCCCCAAAAAGCTGTGCTACTGATAGTCGTCAGTCTTATAGTCATAGACCTATGGGCTGGAGATAGCCAAAAGTTTATCAGAAAATTGGAACCTTTCTGCTTTCGGTTGGCAGTTTAGATATTATCATAAGAGTAGGATTTATAAAAATTATGGTGTTATAGTTTTCGTGAATAATAATTACATAAAAATGCCTAAGTTGATAAATATGGTAGAATTAATATTAAAAATAAATACTAAGATAAATACTAGAATTAAAATAAATAATAGTAGTAGTAATATCGAAATATTAGCTATATATATATATATATATATATATATATATATATATACAGGGTGACCCAATTTAAACGGGCACCGCTCATAACTCGTCAGGGACAGCCACAATCGAAAAAATGGTGGAGACCAAAGTTGTAAGATATCGAAGGGGCAACCCGATGGTGACCTTGGATTTGACCTTGAACGCGTTTTTCAAGGTCATTTGAAGGTCAACTTTGGATTTTTAAATAGGAACCCCATTCTTTTATTGCGGGAATAGAAAGAGCGGTAAATTTTACGTTCAGAATGGTATGTTCGGTTGCGGCACTGAAGGTCATCTCAATGTCCTGCAGCCA
>QLYP01000039.1:0-28063 GCA_016647725.1 Nasonia giraulti
ACAACGTACGAATGAAAATGATCATGAAAATATATTTCTTGATACATATCTATTGTGAAATAAATATCATCGTTATCATTATTAACTTTTATAATTTTAAAAATTTTACCAAATAACTTAAGGCTTGTAGAAATACGTGTTACTACAAATGTTCCAAGTTCGTAAGTCTTACCATGAATTACAACTCGCTTAACAAATTTAACATTATTACTAAGATGATCTGTTTTTGCAATTTCATCTTTAACATCAACTATTTTTTGAAATTCTGCGCAGTGTATAGTTTGACACAAACTTAAAATTTGTTTAATGTCTATTGTATGCAACATATTTTTTTACTACTAGTCGACTGTACGACAGCTTTGAGGGTCCATGACGCGATTCAAAGCGCATAGTTGAATAGTTGATACATGGCCCTAATTCCAATAAAAGTCTAGGATAATGTGTAATAAAATGAAATTTAGGTTTTAATTGTATTCAATACTATCTAAATATTTCGTTATTTATTCTAAAAAGCATTTAGCATGCGAACGCGAGAATCTATTACCCAAATTATCGAGGGCCTACTACACAATATACCTTAAGTAGCAGCTCTCCTTTATCGAGGGACTGCTCCTCGATGAACGAGTAACAGCAACTCAAATACCAAAGTTTGGTGTTTGAGTTTCTGGTGACCAAACGTAACAGCTACCTTGCGCTTCGTGCTGCCGCTCTACAGCGTATAGGGGCGCTGCTGCACGAATCTTTTGCAGTGTAGCACTAATAATCCGCGCCACTCGATATGATAGAAGTGTGTGGGAAAGCAATATCCAACTACACTATACATATAGTTTATAAGTGGCCAACTTCACGGTCCTGACGTTTTTCTGTCTGAAGAATCGCAAAATCGCACATCGTTCATTATTACATAAATTTTGCTAATATTTTTACTGGAAATCTTAATAAAATATAAGCCACTTGATATAAGCTACGATTTTTGCAGCAGGTTAAATGACGGAAAAGCAATAATGAATAATAAATCTATAACTATACTGCATGCGCAGCTAACTTAACGGTCCTAACATTTGTCTGGAGAATAAAGAGATGATTTGAGCATTCGGGAATTACACATCCATTTATTTTGAAAATGTAACAGTTTTTTTACCAATATTTTTGGTAGAGTCATAGTTTAGCACAAAAACATGCTAATGATTAAATAATTTAATTAAAAACAGTAATATATGCATTTTTTGCGATACTATAAAATCCGAACACCAATATAGAAGTAAATAGTGTCGCGGCGCCGCGGCTTCGTCTGTTTTTCAAACTCGCCTTCGTGGCGCCACCGCGCCACTTGATATTGTATATTATTGACAAGTTGATGTTATTGTACTCTACTCTTACTTCTTATTAATTGAAGATCAATTTCAGATTATTTTACTTCTTGATCATATTTTTTTCTACTGAAAAATATTCTAGTCTTCTGAGCAGTTTCTTAAGCCTATCAGACCCTTCAGACCACTTGTTCATCATAGAAGCAAATAAGTCTTTTCACATGTTTATTAAATAAATTGACTGAACGTAACAGATATTTGAATAGACCTCATATGACAAAAAGTCTCTCTAGTAAGCTGAAACTACCTCTACAAACAAGTAAACATTCAAAGGCAATTCAAGTTGGATGTACTCAGTGGCAACCAAATTTTGAAAATGAAGAACAAGAACAAAATTCGGAAAGTAAACGAGAACGTCTCTTATGTTTCGCAGCGGAAGACTCAGTTGAATACATAACGGAGATGACAACCATTTTTAAGAACACTTATCCTGCTCAGAGAATGTTTCTCAATCAAAAGGATACCCCAACAGCAGGAGAAATTAAAAATAATTGGCCTTGCCTCTTTAATGAGTATTCTTCACAACTGCACTTTTTATTATTAACTGGTAGACTGATCACAGAACTTCGCTCTCGTTTTAATGCTAACCGTGAAAGAATTTTGATGTATGCTAATGAATCAGCTGAAGATATGGATGACGAAAATACGAACTGGCAAGTGGTACGAATTATTTTTAAACATTTTAAAGAAGAAATATACAATTTATTCACGATTGTAAAGTAATTCTCACAGCAAATAATTATTTCTACAATAAAAAAAATATATATATATTGTATTTTCACCGTTGAAAAATAGTATTTTCGTTCAATGATGTATAAATATCAATAAAACTATATTTTAATACAAACTTGTGTATTTCTATTTCAATTATAATGGGTAATAACATTCTTACAGATTAATAATTTGAAATGCAATTTTTTTTTGGAATAATTTTCCAGTATATCACGTGATTATCACGTGATTATCACACGATAAATTTGTTGAAAATGTCACGCGATTATCATGTGATAATCACGTGATTTTTTTTTCGTAGGGTTTGCAACGTTGCTTGGCAAAGTAATTTTCATTAATTTTCTGATTGTTCCTCATTATATGCTAATTTATCGCACGTTCTTAAACATTTCTCAGCGCTCGTTTCGGCTGATTAATTTGATGCTAATTAATCGATTCCAGCTAATCTCGGCTTATTTCGTCTAATTAGCACCATTCTTTCAAACTCGTTCTAAAATTAGATTCGTCTTGAAGAGGGAATGGAAATGATCCACGACTTTGCCATAGCATCCCTTCGTCTTCAGTACTCCATCTCGACGTAAATTAACGTCTTAGAATATAAATATTATCTTCCATAAGCGATGTTTTTCGAATGCTTTCTTGTCTCCTATTGATCTTGACCCTTTGAAACTATAAAAAACTGCTAGCTTTTTATCGCTCATCAACCTTGATAAAATATTTCTTACAGTAAAGTGCTTATTTTTTCCTCCTATAGTCCCTAAAAATGTTTTCTGAAACAAACCATACCGATATTGTAATATTAATTAATATTAATTATTAATGAATTCAATTATGCGCTAATCTTTATTGCTAGGCCATGCATGATGATATATATTAACAAAAATGATAGTTATACGAAATAGCCTTTCAAAACAGTTATGCCGAACTTGTAACAATTAATTTCATAAAATGACTATTTAAATAAATGCGCAGAAAAAAGTAATTACGTTTCGCTTTAGCCCTTGATGTGGCCCGACAGACTAATTTATTAGGCATAATACACAAACAAAAATAAAAGCCTCAAGGTTATTGTTTAACATTTAATTTGTAGCTCGTAAAAAACTTGAAACCGCATGAGAATATACATATAAGTATCCGAGAAATTCAAAAGCATACATGCATATATTATGCGTCACTAACAGAGTCACGATACCAGGTGTCACTAAACCGACCATGGACGACGCTGACGTGTACCTCCCTCCCATATTCCTCCCATTGCCGGATTACTGACACGTCGATCCGCGTTAGAAGCAATCGAGCTGCGTGAACGTTGAGAGGCTACATCGTAGACACACCAACTTACAGGTGGGTTATTCTTATACCGTTTCGCTATTTATTACGCCTATTTTCGCATCTGGTTGAACTATTGGTGATCGATAATGAAATTTCGTCGTTGGCTAACGAACATTTCTTATTATTTTCGGTCTGCGTCTGGTGCCTACCTGCTGCCTGCTGCTCCGATATCCTCGCCGAAAACGTGATTCCCATCCCGAAACAGATTGTTTTTCCGTCTGACTGTGAAGACGCATAAATCTTCAAAATGGTAAGTTTTTTCTTGTTTTTTCAATGTAATGCTGCTCCGGGTGTCGTGCCTTTTGAGATTATTCGAAAAGCCAAGGTGTTTTGAGGTTTGTCTGACCGCAAGAAGGACTGCTGTGATCTCGATGATTAAACACTTTTTTCACGTTGTTTTTATATTACAGTGAAAAACTTTACTCTCAACTGAAAATTTCATTTAATCAAACTTGTATTGAATGTTTTATTGTTACTCATTGGTGCGATGTTCATTTTTATAGATAGTGTGTTTATTAGATCCGATTATTTGTAACCTTTGTGAAAATCAAATAATTGCTCAATATAATTACTATATGAGACAATATTACTTGGAACTAGTACAAACAATCAGGTCAAACAAAACATGGCAGCATTGTTTCAATATGTTTGTAACCAAGATTGGATTTTGCAATTGGTAAACAGTATTGTAGCATCACATGTGTTTAGTTAACAAATTCAAAGTGTTACTTATTGAGAAAATTAAAGCATTTGATGCAATCTTAATTCATAAAGGAGTAGGGTTAGAAGTTACTTTTTATCAAGTATAACAAATTGAACTAAAAGTCATATAATTGTTTCATTTTTTATATTCACCTTTATGAAATTGTAAAATACAAAATTGAATTATTTTGTTATCAACAGCCTGCTGCACCAAGCTCTACATCGGTTGGAGCAGCCAGTCGCTCTCCCAGTAAGGCTGTAGCTCCTCGTGCAGGTTTGGGGGGTACTGTGAGGCAACGCAAAGCTGCACCAGCCACCTCAGCCAGGAATCGCAATACTGGTACCAACTCTGGTGGTATGTGGAGATTCTATACAGATGACTCCCCCGGAATCAAAGTGTAAGCAAAATTTGAAACATAATGATTGATTATATAACAAAAACTTTAAAATTTCTTCTTTCATTATCAGAACTTTTATTGCTGAGTTAGACAAAAAAATGTTCACTTCTATAATTTACAGTGGCCCTGTACCTGTTTTGGTGATGTCACTGCTGTTCATTGCATCTGTATTCATGCTGCACATCTGGGGAAAATACACTAGATCTTAAGATGCAATCTTCAATGCACTTTAAATATAAGTATAAACAAGACTTCCAAAATGTCCAGTGGACAAGAAAAGTTTTCACCGTTGTTCACAACAAACATCCAACTTGTAACAAGATTTTTATTGACAAACTTTGTAAAAAAAAGTGAGGAATGTAAAGGTTGATCAAAAATTATTGCTATTGCAATAATTCTATTCTTCTATGTTTTGGAAATCGTTTGTAATTTATTAAGATATCATTGTAGGGTCTTTAATTACATTCTGTCAAACTTTGATTGCATTTTTGCATGAATTTATAATGGACTTAAAAAAATAATTTAATTAATTTCGTTTTGTATATTATCAGTATAGTAATATATGTCACGTTCCAACTAGGGTGCAGCTTCTGCACTTTTGCAATATGTTAATAATTAAGAACATTTTAATATTAAATGAAAATAAAAATTTAAATTAATTTTATTGTGTTTTATTTCATGACAAAACAAGTGTAAAGTTAAAAATTATCATGTGCCACTAAAAAGCAAAAGCGAATCTTTTGAGGAATATTGTAAATACAACAATTTTTCACGTATGTTGTATTTTTTATTTTTTATTTTTATTTTTATAACAATATATTATTTGTTTTAACAGTATATTCAGTGCTTGCTTCTTCTCATTTTTGAAACCATTACTTCATGGAAAATGGAGACTAACATACAGCATATGGATTAATGCGCGTACAGAAAAAAGTTGTAGAGTAAAGTCGCATTGTTATACCATGGAAAAACGTCAAAAAGTGTAAATATTTGTGTGCAAAAACATTTTTCACGATTCTGTACATTATTTGCAAATTTATATTTACAGTTTTTACAAAACTTTTCTTATAAAAATATATCTATTGCCTACAACGGAATCATTGCAATTCTTGTAGACATCATACACAAATATGTCTCTAATTTCAATGGAGATATACATTTGTTCCAATTTATACACTGTTTCAACTGATTATCACCAGATATGTGTTCTATCTAGAGCATAAAGATCATAAGGTGGTTTCATCTATCTCTGAGATTCTGATTTTGTCAAATAATGAGATGAAATAAAATAAGATTTGAAAAAAATAGTTAAACATCAACGCAAAAGACTATAAAAATAGTTATAAATGTTTGCAAAAGATTTATCACAATATCTGGTATAATCCTTAAAAACTTTACCAAAGGGACTAGTTTACTTCGCTTTCTAATCTAAAGCATTAGATTTAGAATGATTGCGAAGTTTTTCCTGGTGACAAAATTTCTCTCACAATTTAGATAGATGAATAGATATCGATTTGTTTGCACTAATAGTTTAAAATTTAAATGAAATCATCATTTTTTACGAAATTTTGAATTTACTGAAAGTGCAAATAACTGAATGTTCACCTAAATTTCTTTACCGATTCCGATTATATTACAAAATAACAGCAAAAGTTCTACGTTGCTATCTAAGTATGCGTAGTAAATCAAGAGTAAAACTTAAAGCGATGTACATATTTTTATGAAAATTAAAAAAGAATTACTTGTTAGAAATAAAAATGTGTCCACTAATCAACGTAAAAGATCATACTGAAATTTTTCAGCAAATAAACCAAAAATCCTCCAATATACTATAAAAAAATTGCGTGAACTGCAAAAATGGTTGTAAAATATAATATAAAAGAAAGATTCGTGTAATTGATTTACATCTACAACGATGATTTTAATAAATTGCCAGAGAAATTTGTTCACCAGGAGTAAAGAATATCTATTCGTTCGTAACATGATTTGTCGCTTGGTTATCGATGACCTCCAGTGGATCCGTAAGAACGAGCTCTGTCTGCTCGGGCTCCTTGCGAAATGCAATGATGATTTTTTCCTCGTTCGAAGACTGACTGTCCGAAGAACCTTCCTGCGTTGATGTCGCCGCCTCCTGGAGCAACACAAAATGAACTCACTTAACCGAACGCGTTCTCTTCGAAGGCGAGAGGCACTTTATCTCTTTTCTTTTAGGATAAACTGACCAGTGAATGAAAGGTACCCAGTGAATGAACTAACTGAACAGTCTAGTGAAAAATAAAAATTTTTGATTTGTTAATAAAGATTAAACCTTGCCACTTCAAATCAATCTTGTTTTTCTTTCTATTAAAAATCAAAGTTACTGCATTATGTAAACAAAAGTGTTTTCAAATTAAAATCCAAAGAACACAAATGAAGAATAAAATAATAAAATAATGTAACTCTGAATTTCGACAATGTTTCATTACCTATGCTTTGCATAGCTATGCCAAAGCTTCAGTAATGCATCGTAATCATTGGTTATAAGTATAATCAATCAAGATCAAATTTCAGAATGACTATTTGTACAAATATCGACCACAAACATCTTGACCAATTTCACTATTATTTCAATCATTCACTGGGTAAATCCTTAGAATAAAACAAGAAAAAAAAATGACAAAAAGAAATACAAACAAAGTAACTATAGAAAGTGCACGATTCATAATCATGTTTAATTACTCAACAGTACTGTACCTTACTTTTAGACAGGAAGAACGTTATGTAACAACACGAGTAATTATTATAGAATTTTCAAAAACAACAACAAGAATTTGGCTCTTGAAATAACAACAGAATATTCAGGATTCGATTATTACGCAAGTAGTTCCAAAAACCAAAAATCAACAAAATTACGTAAGCTCATTCGTGCAAATGACAACCTGGTCGCTTACCCTGTAAAGAATTGAAACTCTAGTCGAGAGCTTTAGGAATTTAACAGAAACTTACCGTGCTGCGTATCTTTGTGTGCGTCTTGATGTGTTTTGTAAGATGATCAGACCTCATAAACTTCTTGGTGCACTCCGGGCACTCGAAGCGTTTTTCGCCTGTGTGGGTGCGTCTGTGACGCTGCAACTCGTCCGAGCGAGTGAACTTTTTGCCGCAGAATATCCAATTGCAAACGAATGGCCGCTCACCCGTATGCCATCTCAAGTGGGCTCGCAAATGAGACGTTTTGCCATAGACTTTGCTGCACCCAGGAATGTGGCAAACATGCTGTCGTTTTCGCGTCATATCACGGTTCCTATATTCATAAATTTATTTAGTCACGCAGATTCTTTGTGATAACCGACTTAATAAAAATCATGATTTTTTTCACCTGTCGCCGTCACCGCAGTTAGGACACGTGCAGGCGACTCTGCGCCTATGTTGCTTGTTGGTGTCATCTCCACTTGCGCTGGCATTGCTGTGCTGCTGTTGGCTCAGCTGTGGTTGCTGTTGCTGGACCTGGGTCTGCTGCTGGGGTTGTGGCTGAGCAGAAATAGTAGTAGCACCATTCGAGTTAATCGTCTGGAGGATCTGCCACTTGGGATCACTGGCACTCTCGATGTGGACTGTCGATGCAGCAGCGGTGGCTGCCGGCTGCAGTGTTTGTACGGTCGTTGGTTGTACCGCCGAGATCACCTGGACGTTGCCTAGGCCCGGGATATTCTGTACAGGAATTGACTGCAGAAAACCATTGGCCGCACTCAGGCCACCGGCCGGTTGCAACTGCATTACGCCACCACCGAGATTGACACTGCGCATCATACCACCCGCTTGCTGTGCCGTCAGACCTGCCAACGCCGATGCTGGAATCAACGTTATCTGCTGGCCTTGAGCTCCTGCGATACTTATAGGCTGGCCGGACTGTTGCATTGTTTGTGGGATATGTATGACTTGGCCGTTCGCAAGCTGACTGGCATCTATATTAGTAACCTTTATTTCACCTTCCTGCACCTCTTGTTGCGGCCTGATCTGCGTTATGGATTGCACGTCTATTTTCTGTCCGTCTTTCGTCGTTATCAGATTTCCATTTCCAGATCTGATACCTACGACCTGCGCATCACGCAAGAAAACAAATTAACGACACATGGATGAAAGACAAAGTTTCTCATCTTTTTAGAATATTTACCTGAACATTACTCGGAGTAGTGTACGTGGACGCCGTCGAGGCGGGTGACGACGACGATGCTTGCTGAGCTTGCTGTACTTGCTGTACTTGCTGTACTTGCTGAACTTGCTGAACTTGCTGCACCTGTTGCTGATTCTGTTGTTGCTGTTGCTGCTGCGCGGCTACTTGTTGAGCCACCTGTTGCTGAGCCTGAGCTTGAGCTTGAGCTTGAGCCTGCGCCTGTGCCTGAGCTTGAGCTTGGGCTTGGGCTTGAGCAGCTGCAGCAGCTTGCTGTTGTGCAGCCACTTGCTGGGCAACTTGCTGAGCAACTTGCTGTCCTTGAAGCGATTGTAAACTCTGCAGTTGAGACAGATTCGCTATCTGGACTTGCTGAATCTGGCCGTTTGGTGTTATGATCTGAGCAACTTGCGGCATCTGCTAAAAATCAAATAAATAGCAGTCGAAATAAGCTAATCTGTGTAGGCTCAAAGGACACTATTCTATTTATGCAATCAAAAATATCTCACCTGCGTAATTTGGGGAATCATCTGAGCGGTGGGCATGTTGAAGACACTGGACAAAGCTTGCACGGGAAAGTGCACAGTTTGGTAGACAGTCTGGCCGTTAGCGGTGACAGGCACCTGCACAGGAACTGTTTGCTGAAGCTGCTGCATGGGAAATTGCAGCGGTCGTACCTGCACGCTTTGACCTGAAACATCCAAGTTGGCCTCGGGTTCTGTCGGGTACGCACAAGGCAAACAAGGAGAGGAGAAAGCAAAGCGACAGAGGCAAAGCCCAAGCGTTAATTAAGCAAGAAACAGCCAGTGACCAGGGTGTAAAGGATGAGATTGTGTGTTAGTTTTATTGTGAAAGGAAAGAATCCATATACCATATACCGCTTAATAAAGTATTTTATAATTGAAATTTTGTGCAAATTAATGACTATATAAGTGAATAATACTAAAATCAATGTGAACATTTCAAGTAATGGAGCCCTTTAGCTAAAGACCGCGAATACTTTAACAAAAGAAAAGAAGAATTGAAGAAATAAATGTGAAGATCAACTAACCTGTGGGTAATTGCACGGTTTGTCCATTGATATTCTGCAGAATCGAAGTTGGAAAAACATTTGGCGACCTTATCAGACTAACAGGATGGGGATTTATAATGGTCTGTCCATTAGCTAGCTGGATTTGCTGTCCAGCCAATTGTATCTGCTGACCATTGGCTGTGGTGAACTGCATCGTCGGCTGAGCCTGTTGATGAGCAGCAGAGGCTGCAGGTATAAACAGAGCTTCCTGTCCATCTATGTTGACAGTTTGCATCTGTGGTATGACACTGTAACTGAGCTGCGTCTGTTGAGGCTGTTGCTGCTGTGTTTGCTGCTGAGCCTGCGTCTGTGCTTGCACCTGCTGTGCTGTCTGCTGTTGCAATGCAGCTGCCTGTGCTTGGGTGCTTACCAGCTGAGCTCCCTGAAATACAAAAATATTGCTTTGAAATTCGCTGAGTTGGCGTCAAAAGTTTAATGGGCAGCTATTTGATCGATCGTGAGTTAAAATTAAAATGAGGAAAACAATTTGTGGAAGGTTAGTTACACCGTGAAAAATACCTCTATAAAGTCCGTTATCTCTTCGTCATCCATTTGAGGATGATGCCACATTTCGTATGAATGTTCAACTAGATTAACTTCCAATTGAATTTTTTCATTAGAACTCATACACCGTTCGCGCGCTCAGATCGCGTTTCAATTTGCGTGCCGCGATTTGATGGCACCAATCATGCAAGTACGTGACGCACTTACGATGCTTCACCGACCACGTGGTTTCATTGACGAGTGAATTTTAAATGACATGCACGCATATAAACACGATTGCACTACTCGCTTCTATATTCGAAAAAACGCTACTGTACTCGGATGCTTTTCACGGTTTCGACGAGCGCCCGACCCCGTTATCATTTTAAATATGAAAACCTCTACTTATCAGGACCTTTTAAACTTTCACCTCTTACCACATTCGGACTTCGGTTTCACATAATTCTACGCGTTCAATGTCTTTACTCAATTTTAACGGATGATAATCACGCAACCGCGCGTAACACCCCCATAAAAGTTGTCTCTAACTCGTATATTAAGCGAGATAGATGCGTAGTATCTACAGAGAATCGCGCGGGATGAACTCGAGTCCGCTTATCTCAACGAAAAAAATCCCCAAAGATCAGCACCTGAAGAAACTGCTGAGGCAGCGCTTGCATGGATATCGTTTGTGCCCTCTGCTGGTCATGCTGCTGCTGCTGCTGCTGCTGCTGCTGCTGCTGTAAAGGCACGAAATTCTGCAGCTGCTGCAGCGTGATGACCTGGGGCTGGCCCTGCTGCTGTTGCTGGGCGTCTTGCTGCTGCTGCTGGGCGTGTTGCTGGGCCGCGACTGCCGCAGCCTGTTGCTGCTGAAGCTGTTGCAAGACGTTGGCGTTGAGGAAGCGAATCTGAGGGATGCCCTGTTGCTCTAGCTGCTGCTGCTGCTGGACCTGCTGGTCGACCGCATCCTGGACCTGCTGCTGAGCCTGGGCCTGAGCTTGCTGCTCGCTCTCATCCATCTCCTCCTGGAAAACAAAATTTTAATTTCAGAGCACGTGCGAGTGAAGGGGGTTTGCGGGATTGACCAGCACCAGAAGAGTCACGGAATAATTTGAATTTCCCGCAAAGTACTTGCTTTTATTCCAATTGCCACCGCGGGAAATTCAGATTTCAATTTAGCTAAACAGGGTAACCTCGCTCAAAAAGGGAGCAGCGAAAAAAACTTCCAAACATTATGTACGTTATGATAAGTTTTGCTGACGAAAAATACAAATAAAGTTACAGTCGCGCCATATAACAATGTGGCCGTCTATACTCTCTCGAATGCTAATCGCGTGCGAAAAGGAAATAAAAAGCTGCGCCGCCACCGATAAAGAAAAAGCCAAAGCAGCAGGTATAAGCCAAAAGCCATGAGTAAAAGAAATAGACATAAGCCATGGAATGCGTTTATTATAACATCCACATATAGCGAGCAGGACGAAAAATGTAAATCCTGCCAACCTGGGTGAGAGGTCTGCCGTCGAGATTTTGCTTCATCCTGGCCATACCTCGGGAGACTTCTCTCTAAGCGCAATTGTTTTCTCCTTCGCTTTGTCGCACACGGCTGTTTGACAAATGTTTCGGAGACTAGGCGAGTAGCCTGCTTAGCTTACGGCTCGAGCTCATTTCCTGTGGATAGAATATCTCGTTTTTACTCTCGGTTTTTATTCTCCAACAAGTATATCGTTCGAGGATATATTATATACCCTATACTCGATTACCCCCGAAATAGATGTCCCCAAGACCGCCCATACAACCACACACCGCGGATAGAGAGAGACAGAGCGAGTTCGCCCCCTCCCCTCCCCCTCCCCCTCCATGTCTGTGTATACCCGAGCCACGTGCTACCCGGGACACGGCGCAGACACGAGGGAGGAAGTCACCGCCTCTGCGTCTTATACGCCCCTACCTCGTGTCCTCGCGCTCTATACCTATATATAATACATAGACACGCGTTTTGGCGGCTAAGGATCTTCGCCGGCTCTCGCTGGAATGCGCAGCCTCGGGCGGTCGGCTCGAGATGCTATCTCTCGGTCGTAGCTTCGGAGATTCCGACGTAAGATATCACGGAGGAGAGCCTCGATGTTTTTTTCAAAAATCTGCAAAAGCACCGCCCGATCCGCGGGAAGATTACGCGGTTTAATTACAGATCGGCATAGGCAGGGAATAAGGAATTTCGATCGAAGCGAGTGTCAGCTGTTCGCGCGTATACGAGCGAGGGGGAGGTGCCCGCTGTGTGTTCCCTATATAGTACATACATGCAGTCTGCAGCACATATCCGCCGCCCGCGGGAGCGTTGAACGCGGCGTAGTTGTGCGCACACAAAGGCGCGGAAAAGGGGGACGCAGGAAGGCGAGCGCAACGCCCACTTATATATAGCTATATATATATATATATATATATATATATGTGTGTGTGTGTGTGTGTGTGTGCGTATGTGTATACCGACTAGAACGCGACCCTCGCGCGCGCGCGGAATATAATCCGGAGCCGCGGGTTTGGCGGGCTGCAGACTGCCGCGCTGCTGTTATATACGGGCCGGAATACTTGTCTCGAAAGTCCGTAATCATTTTTTTTTCGACTCGCCGCGAAGATGGAATGTGGTAGCCACGAGCTTTCTGCCAAGGAACGAGACGATGCGATCGGGCCAGCCGAAGAAGCCCCGAAAGAGGGGCAGCAGCAACCACTCCCCGAGTAATCCTGAAAAAGGGGGATGAAGTCGCGAAATCGCGCGGTACATACACACACCCGTACCTATCCATCCCGCGCAACCCGCCCACTCGAGTCCTCTCTCTCTCTTCCCTCTCGCGCGCGCTCAGAGAGCCGAGATAACGAGCCCCAGCCTCCACCCACTCTTCCCAGACGGCTAGGGGACCCTCGCCCAGCTCAGACTCCACCTATACTCTCTGCCGGTCGCACGTGGCTCCCGCGATGAGCCCACCTACTCTCTCTCTCTCTCTCTCTCTCTCTCTCTCTCTCTCTCTCTCTCTCCCTTTCTCTCTCTTTGCATACACACGCGGTTCTTGCCGGCTGTCCTCCTTGTGGTTTTTTGCTTGCACTCTGCTTTCTGGCTCCCACGAGTTTTTAGATTGTCTGGCTTTCGCAAGAAGCCTGTTTGCCTAGGTGGACTCCGTAATCTTTGACACAGACTCTTATCTGCTGCTACCCATTTAGATTGGCTAGACTAATAATAGAGCATGCTAGTTTCCATGCTTTCAATATCATTTACACTGCTCTTTCCAGTATCTGTGTATTTTACGTTCAACATGGATACAAGTAGACTATTTAGTCTTCGACGTTATCTGTTCTCAAGAACCACCATGGGTTCGTTAGGAAGCATGTGCTTCTGCACAGGCCAAGGTGAAACTCAGAGTTTCAAATGACTGCGATCGAGTTGTGAAGCCAAACCATTCCTGGTAATGCCGTGTTGCAGAGAAAGTAAACACACTCGTATTACCACTACTCTGGCTCAGCAGAGAACCAACCTGGCTCCGAATCGCTTCCTCTCTCTCTCTCCCTCTTTCTCTCTTTCGCTGCAGAAAATAACAATAGACGAGACAAACAGCAGATCTCACTCATCAGTTTCATCCAACGCCAACAAAGAGGCAAGTATAATAATATAGGAAAGAAAAATGTTTCAAGCTTACCTTATCAGACTTGTTTGCCACTTGCTGCGCCATAGTGCACAATCTTGCAGAGCACTTGAGCTTTCGATCCGACTCTTCCAAGTGCCAGAAGAAGCATCCGCTGGCAGCAGCCAGAAAGCAAAATAAACCAGCCGGATCACACTCGTGTCTGGAGATATTTTAGGAAGGCAGCATTCATCCGCATGGCAGTCATCTCCACACAGCACTGAATTATCACTTGGCAATAGGTATGCTGGCTCTGCACACATCAACAGCAGCCCACTCCTGCCCTCGGTAGGCCCGCTGATGCAGCGGCAGCACCGCGCAGCAACTCCTTGCGTATCTTCTCCTCACCTGCGGAAAATCGAGTCACGAGGTGAGGCGTGCGCTTGTAAAAAGGACAATGCTCGCGCGGAGAGGGAGAGAAAGAGAGAGCGTAAAGAAGAACGCGCGCGATAGAGCACAGGCCGCACTGGCCGAAGAGAGAGCGCCGGATGCCCGGATAGGTGTGTCGTTTCTGAGAGGACGCCTTTCCGTGACGCCTTTTCGGCCCCGACTCGAGACTCGAGAGTCGAGAGAGCAGCACGCACGCACACCGACGAGACCGAGCCACCAACACAGACTGCGCGCTGGGACAGAAATAGAAGTCAAAAGTGAGAGGCGCGCGCGCGTGCGCAGCGTTGCCGCGTCGTTGTCGTTCGTCAAGACCGGAGTCGAGCCGAACACTGCGGGACGCGTTTCGTTTCCGACATGTCGACGACCGTCAGGGGTGTTGTTTTGGTCGTTCGTCTCGGAGCTAGCGGATCTTCGAGCGGCTGCACGACGTTTTGCTGCTTGAGGACGTTACTTTTCGCGGATTTTTCGGAAGGCTGATTGGAGAAAAGACAATTCGATGGCTTGTGTCGGTCACGTTACCGCGTTTCGGAGCAGCGCGTCTGTTCGCTTTGGCGGAAAGCTTACGCCGCTTCTCCAGTTCGCTCGTAAACAAATTTCGATACTTATTTCGAGAAGCGAGTATAGGTACCGAGTCTTTAAGACATTCCCCTCTGATTTCAGCAACGCTATCCCGAAGACTGAGCGACTCGAAAAGTCTTGGAACTGTGATTTCGTAATTCGTAGCAGACGCCTAGTAGACGAGAAAAGCGCCTTTTGGAGTCGAGGCCTTTACTTTACACATGACGAACGCAAACGAACCTTCACTATAGGCTCACGTCCGCTCGAGAAAAGGAGCAAAAAGCCAAAGCGAAGGCCGCCGACAAGGCACTTTTTCCTCGCAGCTTTCTTCCCAACTACGCGCATTATAGCTGCAGCACTCCGTTCTCGGCCCGATATACTTAAGGACTTTTGTCGCGCGGTATACGCGCAGCATAGCCGAAAACCGAACGGCAGCACCCAATGCGAACACAGTAGAATACCTATATGATGTATTGTACACGGAGCGTGGACGAAATCCGGGTTCGCGGCTACCTATGTAGAGAAGCTGGCTCGGCTTCGAAAAATAATCGAGAGGATTCGGTTCGAAAGTCCCGCTAGCAGGGGCGTCGTCATTGGCTACTTTGGACTTGAAAATTTTAGATATGAGAGATATTAACACACGCCCTCGCGCGAGGCCCCCCAAGCTCGCTCGTTCGTTCTCTGTCTCCCTCTTCTCTCTCGCGAGAGCCAGGAGAGGGTTTGCGGCGACTCTACGCCCATCGCGTCCTGCGCATTCCTCGCTGCGCCCTCGCGGCCCCGGCCAATCGATATAAGTACCAAATGCGCTCTCACCGCTGATGCGTTGCGTGTGTTTGTACCTACAAATAAGGTAGCCAGCCACACATACTCAACTGCTCAAGTATGTATATATGTACCTATAGGTCGGACGAGATCTGACCGCCGGCGCTACTACGAATAAGACATTCGTGTGGACTTACGCTATCGCCGCAAAGAAGTCATTCCAGTACAGGCCTATAGGGTATTTCCAGTGGGACACGGGCAGGAGCCAGCTGCACACAAGAACGAGCGCGCGCGATCCCGTCAGTTTGCAGGTTATGTCCGCCGAGCAGCGCGAAACTTGCCGTAAGTATAATATATAGGTACGGCTATTTCAGCACGCTGCAGCACTCCCGCCGAAAATCCAGCCAAGCTCGACGCACGTGTTATATTCCCAAGCTAAAACACGGCCAGCAGCGACGCCTCCTACTCTCGTAGGCGGATTTGTAATGAGCGTGAGGACGAGGAGCGAAGCAGAGCCGACGCGCTACGCTTATACACAATTACACAAACGCGCATAGGTACAACGCACTCACACATAACAGCGCAGCAGTGCTGCAGTGACGGCTATATGTATAGGTATTTGTACATAGTAGCATATAGCGTGCATTCTATCTGCGGACTGTAGACTGTAGAGTGGAGTATAGGCAGTGTGGAGTGTGGACTGTGGAAAGAGATAAGAGGCTACTCGATCGAGGAAGCTAGCGTCGGTGTGCTATAGAGAGAGAGAGAGAGCAGAGCGTGCTCGGGGCGGTGCGGCGCACTGCGATTGGCGGTTCTGGTCGAGGAGCCCCGAGCTGTGGCCCCCCTGCGGGCGGACCATCCCCCTGTGCTGTGCGGGCACCGCTGCGGTGGTGTGAGAAGTCTGCGAGAAAGAGAGCTTAGGAAGCGCGCTCGCCCCTTTGGCGTGGCGACGACCACGTGCTCTTGGATTTTCGAGATATAACGCATAATATTGTCATACCTATATTCCTATATAGGTGCAATGGAGAAGAATAAGTCGCTGTAATCTGAGATGTGCTAGTCTTCGCCGGGAGTGCGACATGCGTGAATCGCCTGTTCTGAGCGCTGGGGCGAATTCATACGATACCTTTTTTGTTCAATTCTTTTCGGTATGCATTTTACATATTGAATATCGACGCTTGAGAGGAAGAACCTCGTATCCTATAGGGTACGCTTATTCAAGAAGCTCGAAATTTGCTTCAAAAAAGGCGCGTTTTTTAACTCTTGCAATACCTACACGATTGATAGTTCTGAAAATATTGTAGTTGATACATTAATTCTAAGTTTTATTGATAATTGATTCCAAAATTTTCAATTCTGTCTTATACGTTAAGCGGAAATTTGAAAAAAAGTGACTTGCCAGTCGAGCACCTTTTTTCTGAGGGCGCTCTTGTGATGGCAAATAGGTAGAAGGGCATGTTTAAAAGAGGACGCAATGGAAGCTTCAATATGCCTGAACTCATGGATGAGATGTTCCCTTAAGAAAGAGATTTGCGAGATTGATTTTTAAGTTCTACAATTAAGTTTTAGTTTAAGATACTCTAAAGTTTATTTAATTTAATACGCTTAATAGTAACTAGTCAAGAATTATTGACAAGATGAAGATTCTTTTGGTCCCATGAGTCTTGGTATTGTCTCGAAAGTTTGATTGCATCATTGTCTTGAATATTGTCTTATGAAAATCAAGACAAGACAAGACCAAGAATACTCTTCAGATCTTGTGAAACACCAAGTTATAATACAAACGCGTCTCGAATAAAAAAGAATTTTAATGTTGGTTTTGTTGAACCAGGTTATATGATAGCTGTCATATTGTTGTTCTAGCTGTCCATATTAACGGCATTAGTGGTATCATTCTTACTTTTTCGTCTGTCGGTCAGGAAATCACAAATTAGACGCGCACTGCAGTCAGTATAAGTTCAAAGCAAAAGGATCACGCAAAATCCAATTCCAATAATGTATAAGTGCAGTATACATTGTACATTAACTGGGAAACATATATAAATAAATAGGTATTTTATTACATAATTGTTTATTCACGAACGAATTGCACTTATAACTTTGTCAAATATAACGCAGGATATTTAATATAAAGGCAAAAATGTGCAGACTTCTACGACGTTTCCAATTATTGAAGAGCAGTAGTTAAATGGACTTATACTGGCGTTATGACTTCAAAAAAGTTGTTACGTCAAAGAAAATTTGAAATGTTTGTTCGATGATAATTGAGATATATGTATCCGAATTTTCCGCCGAATCTTTAATATGCTCGTTTTTAGAAAAACGATTGCTTTATTGAACGAATTTTCTGTCCAAATTCAAGGATTTGATCGTAAGAAAATCCGTGGATTTTATTATTATACGCATATATGCAGTACACAACTTGGGTTCAGGGGCAGTTGAAATTCTCTTATGGGAATTTAACATCGAGAAAAACGAGAGAAAACTATTAGTCACGATTCAACTTCACCCACTCAGTGTTTGAAGGCGTAATGCAAAAATGTGTATTACTAGGATAGAAGATATCAGAAAAGAGCTTTAATTTGAGGGCTGGTGGATGGTTGCCTATAGGTCAAGAGTTGTCTGTGGGCTTAAAAATAGTAAAAAATCACAAGGAGTAAGATTTTTTACGAAAACAAATTAAAGCTCTTTCTTCTACTTTCATTAAAAAAGCTTGGGATAGCATTTTAATTTTTGTATCAGCTATATGCATTTCCCTATCAATTATGGCCGTATTTTGACCATTTTCATCGTCGTATATATAGCTGATCATAGGATAAAAATGTTAATCTAAATTTTAGCGCTGGGATCAAAAGTTATCAGAATTTTGAAAATAAGCCTTTATCTTCAAGCCTAGACAACTTCTGACCTAGACAAGCTTTTTTCACCTATCATCCCTCATAGTCTATAAGATTATTTCTATGTATTTTTGCCTCCCGAACACGAATTTCGAGGGTGGAATACCCGAAAGTGGTCAGGTAATTTGTTATTAACAATTTAATTGTTTATATATAACAAAATTATATCATTTCGAACCAGGAAACATTTTTTAAGATTCTTTATATGATTCTAAATTGAAAATATTCTTGCAAGTTTTTTCGAAAGAGGCTTATTTCTTGAGTAAAAGATTGATCAATTTTGATAAAATTGAGAAAAAACACGCTATTTAACCGGATTTTAGTACTCTTTTACACGAAAATAAAGCCTTTTCGATTTAGAATTATATAAAGAATCTAAAAAAATGTTTCATCAGTCAAAATAATATAATTTAGTTAAATATTAACAATGAATTCGTTAATAACAAATTACCTGACCACTTTTGGGCATTCCACTCTCAAAGTTTGTGTTCAGGAGGAAAAAACACATAGAAATAACCTCGGTGATGCCTTGGCGATTTAAGTCCGACGAAAACTGTCTCTGTTATTTTTTCGGGCATTAATGAACAGCGGAGTATCCCGAGATCTTGAATTAAAAAAAATCATTCAGGCATTTTTCCCTATTTTCGACGAGTTTTACCCTTTTTTAAATTGCTTGCAACTTTCGATAGAGATGGTCGTTTTGAAAGATTTCTTTTTAAATTCAAGATCTCGGGCTACTGTTCATTAATGCCAGGAAAATAACGATTACTATAGGATTTTTTGTTGACGGCGAAGTGTCCGACTTCTCGTGTGTGTGTGTATATATATATATATATATATATATATACATATATATATATATATATATATATATATAGAGAGAGAGAGAGAGAATCCTCACATATATGCGATATGATAATGAATTGTCTATTCTTGCCGGCAATCTAGGTTTTTCTTTTACAGTTTTTTAAATTTTGTTTTAATATTTTGGCTTTTCGTAAATTAACCTTGATACTTAATTTTTATTTTTTAAAACGCGTTAATTACCCGCACCTCATTATTTTCTCTCTTGGATTTCGTCATATCGATATGTGCACCGCGGTTTTAAAATTATAACGATGCGTATTCGTCGGATCGGTGCTCAGGTCATGATTAGCAGAAGCGAATAAGAAGAACATTTAACGATTTACGAGGCAGAATTAATGTGTATAACTATATAATATATAGCCGCACCTATATTTTACAAGGATGCCCGGCAAGAGCGATGGCGATTTCGCGCACCGGGCTCAACAGCTCCGAACTCCAGAACCTTCTGACGAACGTCATCCTTGAGACGTAATTTTTTCCGGCACAACTTAATATATATATATATATATATATATATATATATATATGTGTGTGTGTGTGTGTGTGTGTATATATAACTATATACGTTATTATACCGTATCGTAATTCGTCGGTCGCGCGTTAGGTCCTCCACTGGAAAATGCTGGACGCTTCGCAGCCGCATATTAAGGAGTCCCGAGCTTGCAAGCTGAGGCGCCGGCTGATCATGATCACGAGAGAACGAGAGACAGCACTGGCCGCGGATTCTGCAGCGTCTCGTCATAGCTCAGAAAACGGTATTTTTTTGCTTATTTTTCAATTTCAAAATTAAGAGAAATAGTTCAACAGAAGCACAACTTGCCGTGAATATTATTCGTGCGCAGTTCGCGACAAATCTCATCGGGTCTGACGTATAATAACGCGACGTAATACAGCTACTCGCTATTATCATACTCCGAGTGTTTCGCGATGACGATCCGCTGATCAGCGGCGCCGTCGCGAGAGCGAGCACTTACACAGAGAGTAGTCAGTAGAGGTTTTCCCGTTGGGAGGAGCCGAAGCCAGTTGGTTGCTGCTGGTCGCCCCTCGCGCGGCGAACGATTTTCGCGCCTCGGATCGTCGCGTCGCCTCGCGCGGCCAGGCGTGTCGGCGCGCGTATCAGGGGGGAGAAGAGAACACGCCAACACTACCTACGGGGTGGGATCGCTCGCGATTGCTGGACACTCTCGCGCGACACAAAATTACTTTTGCTTTATACGTATAATAGCATAACTCCCATCGGGGGAATTTTGTTTGGATTTTCTTTTTTTAATTACTTTTCTCTGCGAGTTGAGTATAATAAGCACGACACATAACGATCTGCACGATGGAAAATGTCTGCACGTGAGCTGTTTGAAAAATAGCAGCCCCTCAAATAGCAGGCTTTTGTGTCTTTGAAAAAATAAAATTGCTTTGAAAATTAGGCCTCTGAAGATAAAAGCTTTCCATAAGCCGTCACAGTTGCAGAATCGGACCTAATTGGAATGCAGCTTATTGAGATCGATTTCTGTATAGAAAGGCCCGCGAAGAGGCGCATTATATTATATACAGAGCTACAGAACACACGAAAAAGGGGACGACGTTCGCAAAGGGCCACCTGGGTCGACGCCTCCTGCGTGGACATACGCGCACAGCGAGTGTACTTATTTTGTTGGCGGCGATACTATGTGCTCATAAAAATTATTCTTTGGGCTCTGCAATAGTAAAATAAGAATGCCTTTTGTTTACAGCGGAGGGAACGGCGTGTTCCAGCTCCAGCTCCCGAGATATTTCTAGGATACTGCGCGTGTGTATATTTTGACCGCGGTGTCATAAAACTGAAATGGGAGCCTCTCTCTTTCGGCTGCAATTAACTTTCACCCGAAATTTCACCTCCGCAAACTCTGAAGATTCAACGACGGCCGAACGATCCCCGCAATAAATCCTCGAGTCAGCTGTATATAAAGGTATAGGCATGCAACTGCAACGGCGCGCACAGCTTCGAAGCGCGGATTGCCCTCGCCTACCTGAACCCGCCCCAGTGACAACAAAGGGGGAGGCAGAGGGGAAACTCTCTCTCTCTCTCTCTCTCTCTCTCTCTCTCTCTCTCTCTCCACGATGCGGACTGCCGCCGCGGCCGGCATCAACGCGTTATTATGCGCGAGGGGACGGTCGCTCCTCGGCACACCCTGTCCGCGCACGTGGCCGTGCGGCGTACACACATACACACACACTGCAGAGCTGTGCAGACTGCAGACAGATGCCTCGGCGCTCGATCGGCTTACGAGACTGCTATACGTACTTATGCTGCCTGCGCGGCCTTGGCTGTCATTTTATTCTTCGATTATTGATTTATTTTGAGGTTCTGCATTGTTATGTAGTGATAGTCAAAATGGCACAAGTCTACTTTTGCATAATACTTTTCTATACGTAATGTCTTGAACATTGAAGCCGTTTTTTTTATTTTCAAAAACACCAAAAGTGGGCTTATGCCATTTTGGCTGTCAGCGACAGAATATTTTTTAAGCGATCGACGGAATATAAATCAATAAATCAATCGATGGTTCTCGATCAACTGACTATAATTGGATATGCATATGGTCTGGTAGGCCGGTAATCTTGATGGTCTTCGTATAATCGCTGCACCATGTGAAGACATAAATCCAGTCCTCTGCATGGCTGTGTAACAGAGCGAAAGGTGCTTCATAAAATGTTCAGATTTTACAAGAAAATTATTTGGGGAGCGGAAATATGGGCGACGAAATAAAAAGACGATAATTAAGAGAATTTCACCGTTATATTTGACACATACTTTTTTGCAAATCGTTCCAGCGAGCGTGTCAGTGAATAATCATAAATTATACTCATATTATTCGTTTTCATTCTTTTTGATAATCATGTTTTCTTCCTTTACCTGTCAATAATATAAGACGAAATATAACACAACAATAATTGCTGCTGTTGAAATAAATAATTGCGTCGCGCTGGCGTGTGAAATTTATTGCTAACGTACGATAATTATACTTTCCTAATTAAATAGAATATAATAATAAGAATTGAAGGCCTCACGACCTTACAGAGTATATATAGATGAGTTTTATGTACACACACGCAGAATATCATCTATAAATAAGTTCATGATCCTGATCCGTACACGAAAAAAGTTGTTCGCCTCTCGTTTGATCATAATATAATCCTCTCCTCGGTCGCTCTTCTCGCGCGTTTACAATAATCTTTGCGTTTGATCCATTACCTTCTGTCGGTCTGAGTTACATGTTAATATCGAAAAAGGCAAATCCGACTAATTACAAATTTCAAGTCTCATCAGAGTCATCATAGGTGTGTGTGTGTATATATATATATATATATATATATATATATATATATATATGTAATATAGAATTATATGCGCATCATGTAACGAGATACACGCGAGCGCGTCAGACTCGTGATATTACAAGTTTGAAAAAAGTTTCTTGTTCTTCCCTCCTCTATATGAAAGAATCGGAGAGGAGCGATTTTAATAAAACTCTGCTATGATACGTGAACGCGTCCTCCCAAAATCCCTTGGAGCGAAGCCTCTGAATTCGTGTGTAACTTACACGTTGTACGCGTTGTTGTTTTAAAATTTGTTTTAAATACTGTCGCTCATCGCGCGGCCAAAAGATCCAGCGAGCACGCAATACAATAATATATCTATAATATAAGTAATCGTTGATGCTCCTATACGCAATAAATAATCGTGGTGCAGTGATAACCGACGACGGACGGGAGGGAGACATAATGTGTGAGAGCACAGGCTATATATTATTATGCAATATGATGGGGAGATGTCGATGCAGGTGCGCCGAAAATCAGCTTAGAGTCCACCGCCAGACCGCTCGACGCTGATCTTCTTCTTGAGCGATTCCTTCTCGTGCTGCGCCTCCTCCATCTCGGCCATCCGCGCGAAACGCGAGTAGGCCACGTGCCCGGATTTTATCGCCGACATCATCTATGGAGCAGGAAAAATCGGTCGTTAGTTACATTCGTTCGAGTCAGTCGGCGGATTCTCGTGATGGACTATATTTTGCACTAATTTTGTTATTAAATAGACTCCTGCCAGCAATTTTCGAACGTCGTGTGCTCATTCGAAGATCGCCGGTGAACTTATGAGCTATTCAATTAACGTCATGCAGAATCAACGAAAGAGAGTTAATTTACATTGCCCTGCGGAAAAGAATCGACTGATTATTCAACTAAGTTCTTCATGCCATACTACGAGATTCCTTTCCACGGGGCCTACTTTACAGCACTTTTTGTTATTATATATAATAAAAAGTATTTCTAGTGCAAACCGCGCACTGCCCATTTGTAGGCAATACGCGATCTGGTATATCTAATATAGTTTGATTAGAATCCGTATACCAAATAGTTTGCGATGCATATTCGACATCTCCGACACCGTTAATTGCCGCCCTCAACTTAAAAACATTCATAAATCTGATACAGGCTTGAAATAAAGCTCAATCAATCTTACATCGAAGGTATAAAAAATGCAAAAAGCAAGAAGTATAGTCATTAGCATATGGATTCCAGTCTATAATCTTAGAATATAAATATCGAAAGCGAAGAATGATCGCATCGAGAAAATTATAATATAACAACGTTTGACTAACATCGTGATTGAACGCAATAGTAATATGTCAGTTTGTTTATAATTATGTAAAGCCAGCTGCTGGATAAGGTTTCAAACAAAACAAGACAATATGTATATCTTAGCAAAGTAAAGCCAAACACTATATGAGTTGCAGAACAGAAGATGTCATGTTGGATCGAGTAGCACATACAAAAAAAAATATCAAACGCACAGGGATATTAATCAGGCAATATATAACACGCGATGCCTCGCACAGCCTTAGACGTCTGAGTCGCAACTTGTCGAGGCGAGAACTCGCGCGCAAAGAAGGATTAGTGCACAGAGACAGAGAGGTAATTCAAAGTCTAGTAGAATATAATGGTAACAAGCACAGTGTCACTATGTAGTGGCATTATTTCCTGAACATGTCCGCCAGCTATAAGCACCGCGCGCTAAAGACTGTTGAGCTAGAAAATCAACGTTTGTGCATGTACAATTTACATTTACATGATATCGCGCATGCAGCGGTGCTTATCGTCAAGGTGAACAGAAGCCAGGAAACTATCCGTCATCACACTGTACAAAAGCTCGGTCTCTCCTTTTAATAAATGCGTCATTGTTTAACGACTGTCGAAGAGACATCATAATTATTCCACTCGATCATCGACTTTGACAGACCTGAAGGTATTCGTCCAGTTCGACTTGACCGTTCATGTTAGTGTCGATTTCTTTTAGGATTTCGTGAAGCTCTTCGCCCGGCACATCCTTGTCACCAAACAGCTGCGAAATGCAAAAAGAAGGAAGCTTTAAGTACCCTGTCGAAATTCAATTACCTGGAGATAGTCTTGTAGTTCCAGCTGGCCGTTGTAGCTGAGATCAATTTCATTGAGTAACAAATGCATCTCCTTCTCGTGCAGGTGTATGCCAAGACTCTAAATTGCGAAAACCAGATATAATTGAGAAACTTTTTAAAGATTTTTTTTTAATTTAGTAAACTATTATTTCGTATCCCATTAATTATCGATTGAGTTTCTCGTGTAGCCCAAATTTACTTTGCACCTTGTACATTAACTTTGATAAGGAATGCTTGAAAACTAATACTTGTTCAATTGAATCCTTTCAAGATCGTAGCAGTCTGCAATACAAAAGTTATGCAACAAAATTGTCGCCCAAAATGGAATAACAAGGCTCTTTTTTACCATCACAAAAAAAAAGAGGTTAAAAGCCGATTGAGCGAAGCGAAACCTTAAGTCCTCGTCTGATGTCGTTGATGGACACGTATCCCTTGCGGTCCTTGTCGATGATCTGGAACCGCTTGATGTACAACTGGATCTCGTCCTTGGTGAGATTTATGGGTATCTTGTCGCGAGAGGCCCTGTTCACCACCTGTCCCATCTCGTTGGCTATGAATTCGGTGGCTGCCTTCAGCTGCTTCTTCTTCTCGTCCTCGCTCCACTTGAGCTCCTCGGCCATGATGTCGACGATCATGGGCAGAGCCTCCTGGGCCGCCTGGACGTTCAGGAAAGCCAGTCTGAGCCTGCGCGCGATCATGTCGATCGCCGTTCGCGCGTACTCTCGGCAACCGTAACGGATCTAAAACAGTTGATTTTTACGTTGAACAGCAGAGTCCAGTGGTCGAGTATCTCGGCTGAGCGACTCGAGGTTTACGGTACCTCAGCGTCGATGTAGGGGAACTCGGGGTGCAGCTTCTTGCCGATGATGGGCCACCGCTTGCCAGTCAGCGCGGCCATTTTCGCGACGGCGAAGGCGCGGTCACCGTAGGCCTTGGCCAGGTGCTGGGCAACCTCGCACTCGAGACCAAAGTCCTGCACCAGTCGGATGTACATCGTCGGGGTAAAGCCCTGGGCTCCCTCGAGGTGGAGACCGTCAGTCTGACAGGATCGCTCGGGCTTCAGATCGCAGGCTGAACAAACATGCCATGAGTTTAAAGTGACGGGAGTACTTCACGCGGAAACGCTTTCAGAAGCGACAGACGGAAACCCACCCTTGATGGCCGCGTCGATGGTCTCCTGAGCCATAGCCCTGTAGGTGGTCCACTTGCCGCCGGCTATCGTGATGAGGTTCGAAGGGCTTATGTGTACGATGTGGTTGCGCGCCAGAGACTGGGTGTTGGGCTTGTTGGGGTCGGAGACGAGGGGCCGGATGCCGCTCCAGGCCGAGAGCACGTCGCCTCGTCGCACTTCAACGTCCGGGTTCAGGTAGTTCTTCACCTCCTGCAGGATGAACATGATCTCGTCCTCGGTGGGCTTGGGGTTGTGCGTGATGTTACAGGGCAGGTCCGTCGTGCCGGCGATCGTGTGCTTCTGCCAGGGCAGGAAGAAGATGACGCGGCCATCGCTCGTCGAAGGATCGAGCAGTCCCATCTGGTCGGGGCTGAAATTAGAGAGCGACGATCGGTATTGCTTGATCGCTCCACCGCCACGTGACGGAAGTGGACAGTCTCACCTGTAGTAACCGGGCAGGACGATGTGGACGCCGGACGACGGGCAGCAGATCTCCGGGACGCTCTGGTCGTCCATTTTTCGAATGCTGTCGGTGAAGGGACCGGTCGCGTTGATGATCGCCCTCGCCTTCACGTCCCACTGCTCGCCGGTCAGTTCGTCTTTCACGCGGGCTCCCGTCAGCACACGCTTGCCATCCTGCGAATCGAAAACGAATTACCGGTCAATCTCGTCGCGCCGACCTGCTTTACTCGCTAAGACGCGGTCCTCACTCTGTCCAAGCCTTTGAGGAGATTCAGTACGCTGACGTGGTTGACGACAGTCGCTCCGTGCCTCGAGGCGGTCAGCGCCACCGCCAAGTTCATTCTGGCGTCGTCTTGTTGTCCTGCAACGACACACGCCACGCGTCTTTTAGCTCAACTCGTATGGAGCTTATTCGATATCGTAGAGCCATCTCTATTGAGCTATAGCGCTTACCGTCGTAGTAGACGATGGCTCCGGTGAGCTTGTCGCCCTTCAACATGGGAAACAGCTCGAGGGCGTTCTGCCTGCTGAGGTAGTACGAGGACTTGACGGTTTTGCTGCCGGCCACGATGTCGTACATCTTGATGCCGAACCAGTAGTACGGGATCTGCCACCATCTGCGAACGTTTTAAAAATGGCACGCATGATCGAAAGTAGTTATTTTTTCGTTTTCTTTTTCGTCACAAGCTCACGTGTAAACTGGAAGCATGATGGGCAGAGGATGCGCCAGGTGGGGAGCGTTGTGGATCATGGCCGCCCGCTCGTGAAGCGCCTCCTTGACCATCCTGTACTGCTCGATGTCCAGCTGCATGATGGCCTTCTGCAGGTATCTGACACCGCCGTGGATGAGCTTGGTGCTCCTGGAGGAGGTGCCCGAGGCGAAGTCGTCGCCCTCTATCAACGCCGTCTTCAGTCCTGGGAATGAAATGCGCACGCTTTAGTTCAGCTGATCGCCACTAGGTGGCGCGCGCGCGCGCGACTCAAAGTATTCCCGCAAGAGAATAAGTAGGCCACCTCGCGTGCACGCGTCGAGTGCGCAACCGGCGCCAGTGGCGCCTCCTCCGATGATCAGGACGTCGTAGGTGTCGCCGCTCTTCAGCGCCTTCACCTGGTCCTCTCGGGTCGGCAGCTGCCTCCTCTTAGGTCGAGCTTTTTCCGCGTGTACCTGCAATTTTTACGCGCGTAAAAAATGAACTTGCCTATATTCGGCCTGAACTGCGGTCAGCCGCTTTAAAAGCATGAATTTTGCAAGAATCACTTACCGGTTGTTCGGGCGTGAGCATGTAGTACGAGGTGAGGGCTCCGGCGCTGATCGCGCTCGCGCCAGCCGCCAACAATTTTAGGGTCGCCATTGTCTCCTGTTCGCTGTCGTTTTCGGGATATTACAAACCTCTGCAACAGAGAAGCCGATGCGGCACGTGTTACTATACTGAATATTATAATAAACGTAAAAACTACAAATGATAAAGGCACAGGGTATAACGAGGCCTGCGCGATCGAAGCGTCCAACTCGAAAATCTCGACGTTGACTTGAGCTTTCTCTCTCTCTCTCTCTCTCTCTCTCTCTCTCTCTCTCTCTCTCTCTCTCTCTCTCTCGGAGGG
>QLYP01000039.1:36307-64903 GCA_016647725.1 Nasonia giraulti
GAGAGAGAGAGAGAGAGAGAGAGAGAGAGAGAGAGAGAGAGAGAGAGAGAGAGAGCTTAAAGCTGTCGTCCGCGGCAGGTTATGTAAAGCTTCGAAGGCGAGGAGAATCGGGAATTCGCCCAGCAAGAAAGACGGGGCTATAGAGCGCCTGTGTGCCAGTGTGAGTCTGCAACCTTCGCGAAGGTCGAAAAATCGATGCCACCCCGATGCGTGCGATAGGATGACGATATACGCGCTGCCGGACATGGACGCTATGTGCGGCTCCCATGATTAGCAGCCTACCTGCTTATGCTGTTAGTCGCAGTATACAACACATATCAGACACAAACGCACTTCTTTAACAAGTGTAAACGAGTACTCACTCAGGTCGCATTGGCGAGGGCAGCCTCGGGCTGAGGACGACACACTCGCGACACTCGGGACTGAGACGGCAGACTGAAACTCGCGGAGGACGATGCTAATTGCTAAGTAGCGAGCCTGCGGGAGCTGAGCCGCGCGCGTCGTCTGCAACGCCCGAACAATAAGTAGTGGGGGACTTTGCCCTACTCTATAGCTATAGCTGCAAACAACTCTCTATACCTATATAGTCTCTGATCTGTTCTGATCGCTTCCCGCACTGCTTCAGTGTTGAGTGTCGACTGCAGAATTGGGCTGAACCTGAGCGAAACCTGCAGTCGAGGGCTCGATCCCTTTCCAGAGGGATTTTTATGTTTTCAGGCGATATTATGCATTATAATACGGGTCGATGCGAGTGCTCATGCGTGCGGGAGAATACGAACGTTGCGTGAACGCGAGACAAGAACTTTGCCTTGGCTTGGAAGAAAAATTGAAGGGTTGTTGGAGCGCATAAGAACGGTGCCGTGGCTTTTTGTGCGCCACACACAAGGAGCTGCTGAAATTTTCGAAAGCGGCACAAAGTATTTTAGTACTATCATTATCAATAGCTTGTCATTCGAAAATTCGAAAAATGAAAAACGGCATAATAGTTGACAGACAGCCATATCTACAGCGTTAAGCAATAAATCAGGTATTTGATAGATATCTACGATAAAAAAATTTGTAAGCTAGACGATACGTCGGGAGGTACAGTGTTTAATCGCACTGTAGAAACTTACATAAGGTAATCGTTCAGTGTTCAAAACAGTAACAACAATAATGATAGAAAAAGTAAGTAAGTTTATTTAGCAAAAAGAAATATATTATGAGAAATTGATTTTGTTACATAGGACTCTGTCGCTTGAAAACTTAATTACAGCTTAATAATATACAGCATATATAACTAAACAATACATGTTCAAAGTTGCTTAAGCACCGATCTTTTCGATTTCGTCGGCATCTTCCGCGTCCAAAAAGTGAATCTTTTTCTTGAAGTGCCGCTCAATGTCTTGGCATAATTGCATAGCATGAGGCGAGTCAATCAAGTTAATCGCTATACCGGATTGACCGAATCGACCCGTCCTTCCTATCCTGTGCAAATAAGTCTCGCAGTCTGCCTCTCTGTTTTGATCCATTGGTAGATCAAAGTTAACAACTATCGTTACTTGCTCTACGTCAATACCTGCAAACAGTTCGAAAATATTAAAAATTTTTTATTATTCCAGTACTCAAAGATTTGTGAAATATTCAAATTACCTCTCGCAAGAACATTGGTAGTTATTAAAACCTTTTCTAATCCTTCTCTAAATCTGTCTAAAACAGAAATTCTTTCACTCACGGTCAGATCACCCGACAGAATGGCAACCGAATGCCCGTCTTTAGTCATTTTTTCAGCTAACCAGCTAGCAGTCTTTTTTGTCTGTAAGAAAATGAATTAGTGCTATAAAAATTACTCTTCAAATAAAGGTTATGAGGATGCTATAAAATAATTTTATACTTAAAAATTATCGTTAGCTTACATGACAGAAAATAATAGCCTGCCCAATTGTGATCACGCCATAAATATTCGTAATGGCTTGATATTTTTCAGCAGGGTCTTTACACTTAACGTAATATTGTTTAATATTATCCAATGACTCCTCTTCTTTCAAGAGCCGAATAATTATCGGATTACTGACAATAATCTCAGCAAAATCCATCACTTCTTTATCGTATGTTGCAGAAAAAAACATCATCTGACACGTTTGAGGTAACATTCTAAAAAAGTAAATTGTTACTAGACATGAAATTAAAAAAAAACGACAATCAATAATTTTATTCTTACTTATGTATTCGAATACACTGGTCCTGATGGCCTTGAGTGGCGATCATAACATCAGCCTCATCCAAAACCAGCACAGATATCTTCTTCAAATCAAAAAATTTGAATTTGAGAGCCCAGTCCAAAACTTTTCCTGGTGTTCCAATGACTATGTGTTCCTCGATCTTGCTCCCTCTTGCCACTGAAAAAGTATATCATAACAAAACAATCAGTTATACCAAAATACATAATAAATGCATTTGTACAGTACATGATAAACTTACTTTCTTCTCCTCTAACTGCAAATTTTAACTTTATATCTGGACAGAACTTTGACATTCTAGCTGCGACTTCTCCTGTTTGTATCGCTAACTCATAAGTGGGAGAAAGACATAAAATTTGTGGATACATCTTGCTTGTATCTACTCTACTCAGCATAGCTAACACAAATGCTGCCGTTTTTCCGGTTCCTGACTGTGATTGAGCAATCATGTTTTGTGGACTACAAATAACGATATTAATTATTTTTCATTTCTTTGCTTTTCATTCAACTAAGGTTTATACAAACTCACGGATCGGCCAGTAGCGTAGGTAGCGCTGTCTCCTGGATTTTAGAAGGAGAATTGAAACCCATATCGTAAACACCTTTTAACAACTCTGGCTTTCTAAAAATGCAATGTTTTATGTAAATATAAACTCAATAGCAGTGTACTTTAACTTTTTCATAAAAGAAAGTCACACTCACAAGTGTAAAGCTTCAAAACTTTTGATGCTGTACAGTGGAGAGTTAGGATTTTTGCGTTGAATTTCTAAGGGTTTTGTTGTTTCCACCAGTCCTCTCCTTATAATTTTTTGCAGCAGCGACTTTTCTGCTGGATTAATTTGCTCCCTGCTCTCATCATCATTTTGTTGTGGTGCCACCCTTTCCTTTGTTGCTTCTTTGGCCGGGTTGATATTTAGATTTGTCACCTAATTACAAAAAGAGTCATTTGTTTCCATCTCCACAAAGTTTGAGTGTCAACTTAAATTATCTGCATGTGCATGCAAAATATTACAAAAATCAGGATAAACTAAGTATTAAAATATCTCGAATTCTCGTCAGGTTTATACGAATGAAGCTTTGATCAAGGGTCATACTTTCACTCCTCAAGTAAAATGTATAAAATTGAAAAATCTGTACTATACGGTGTAAACGAGAAAAATAAAACGCTCTGGAAAAAATGCGCTTTTTCCTTTGTTTAGAAAACGGGACAAAGCGAAAGTTAATTGGGAAAAACGAGGTTATGCCGGAAAGGATTAAGCTATAATATCCGAGTAGTGCAAGTCTTTATCTGATAATTCTTTTACCTTTTCGTCCAGCTTTGCTTGCTCCTCGGCGAACTTCCCCCAATCCACATGTGACGAAGCCATTTTCGCATTGAATTTCTTCGATAGAGAAGCCTCTTTTGATACTTACTTTGTCTTGCTGACTTGATAATGTTAGAAGAGTCGCGTTGTCGAGGCGCCGGCAAACTAGCTATCAGCTATATTCAGCTATATGATAGGTATGTGTGTATAGGATACTTATATGTCGAGTACTTATGTCGATTGTCGACTCAGCTAAAAAATGGCGATTTCTAAATTGTTACCAACTTAAGCATATTTGTTATTTACTATATACATATATATATATATATACTAAACCTGCACCAAGGCAATGGGTTATTGTATTGTATAGTCAGTGGTCGTGTCCTGTCCGCGTAGAACTGGTAGAACGAGCGCAGAGGGCTACATGCCGAATTGATAATTACATTATTATGATATCATGAATTGCTACACGTACAGGAATTAATTTGAATGCCTGCAAATCTGATGCCTGATTCGAAGGTATAGATACATTTTACTAATATAAACAAAATGCAAATTGAAAAATGAAAAATGGCAAAAACAAAAGTAAAATAGAAAAAAATTACTGTTTAAGATCAGTTCCGAAAATTGCCGCTAAAAGCGCCACATGGCGCAATAATAATAAGATTAATAAGTCAAATTGGTCGGGTGAGGTTAGGCTGCACACTCATAGTCGCGCATATACTATACACCGAATGTGGAATGTCCATCACGAATTGTATGAATGTTTGATCGTTTGCATCTATTTAGATGTACTTAAGTTAAAGTTAATAGTTCTCTTCGAAATTCAGAGTGCTGTTGAATTTGAGAATTTGGGACTCTTCTGACAATGTTGTAAGTATTCGATGAATCAGAGCTGATCAAAGGATCAGCTGTAGTGTAATTCTGATGTTTATTCCATGTTATTAGTTTTGTGTCAGTCATATATGTGTATACCGTGGTAAATATTGAAATTTTAGGAATTTCGACGCTCTATTTTGGTTATTACGAAATCCTTGTTATAAATGAATATATTTGAGATATTTTACAAATGTAACATATTCGTTTCAGAAGTAAAAATTGCTTTCTAAAAGAGGAGCAATTTTTTCAAACATTGAAAAAACCAGTATCTGAGTAGGCTTTGGATACACCTGTTTTGAAAAAGAACTCGAAATGGAGGACGTACAAGAGGAGACCCAGTTTGTTGTAGACGATGTTAGTAAAATCATTAAGGAGGCGATTGAAGTGTCGATTGGAGGAAATGTGTATTCTCACAGTAAAGTGAACCAGTGGACTTCAAATGTTGTGGAAAGTTGTTTGGGTAACCTGACCAAACTCTCAAAGCCATATAAATACATAGTTACTTGCACAATTATGCAAAAGAATGGAGCTGGTCTACACACAGCAAGTTCCTGCTATTGGGACAATGCAACAGATGGAAGTTGTACCGTACGCTGGGAAAATAAAACAATGTACTGTATTGTATCAGTATTTGGCTTGGCAATCTAATTTTTAAAATGTGCAAATATTTTTCTTAATTCTAAAGCACTACAAAATTGCATTTTATAAATTGTAACATTTTTTTTCTAAGTATACTCTGTATAATATGCCCAAGAGAATATATATTAAATTTTTGTTTGATGCACCTTTTTAAAGCATAATATTTAAAATGATACTCGATCAAAGCAAAGTTAATGTATAATTATATATCTATATATATTAGAAAGTGGAAAGCTACTTTATATCTAATAAATGACATTCAAAATTTTATTCTTTCGATAAATCTTTTTTTCATTATTTAATACGAAGTCATTGGATAGCTTGCAGTAAAAGTGGATGGCTTAAAGTAATCAAGAAAGAGACAAAAATATTATAAAATATTTTAATTTTTTTGTTTTCATTTCATTGTCTTTAAATAAAAATAATAAGACACTTGATCAAAATTTTATCGTTGAAAACAGTAGGAATCTGTAGATTGCATTATAAACATAATTTCAAAATATTTATAAACATGTATCAAACAATAGTTCATTATTTGAGAAGGCGGATAAATTGTACAAAATCAAGCGGCAATTTTTTCGATTGCGTCCGGATCCTCGGCATCAAGATGATAAATCGTTCTCTTGAAATGCCGTTCAATATCCTGGCAAATTTGCATCGATCGAGTTGAATCTACCAAATTTATTGCTACACCCGAATTACCAAATCTTCCTGTCCTGCCTATTCTGTGAAGGTACGTCTCGTAATCTGCCTGTTGATTTTGGTCCACTGGCAAGTCAAAGTTAACGACAATAGTCACCTGCTCAACGTCAATTCCTGCAAAAAAGTTTACCGTTAAAGAATTCGCGATTTCGTTGAAACAGTGATATTATTATTCAAAAGTATTTACCTCTGGCAAGAACGTTTGTTGTGATCAGCACTTTCTCAAGGCCCTCCCTAAATCTATCCAGAACATTGATCCTGTCTTCAACAGTAAGATCCCCAGACAAGATTGCCACAGAGTGTCCATCCTGGGTCATTTTATCAGATAACCAACAAGCTGTTTTTTTCGTCTATAATTTTAAAGAGATAAAAACAAATTAAATCAATTTTTTTAGATAGTGTTTTATAAACATTTTGTACTCACCTGACAAAATATGATGGCTTGACCAATAGTTATAACGCCATAAATATTGGTAATTGCTTGATATTTCTCCTCTATATTTCCGCACTTTACATAGTATTGCTTGATGTTCTCTAAACTTTCTTCCTCTTTTTGTAACCTAATTATGGTGGCATTTTTTACAATTAATTCCGCAAACTCCATCACCTCAGTATCGTACGTCGCCGAGAAGAACATCATCTGGCACGAAGGTGACAACATTCTAAAATGTTAATTTTCAAATTGAGTACTTTCTTAAAATTAACACTCATGCTTTGTTCATTGGAATGCATACTTATGTATCCTGATGCACTGGTCTTGATGGCCCTGCGTCGCGATCATGATGTCGGCCTCGTCCAAAACGAAGACGGTGATTTTCTTAATGTCAAAAAACTTAAACTTTATTGACCAGTCCATGATTTTTCCTGGGGTACCGATCAGAACGTGCTCTTCAATCCTCGTCCCTCTCGCCACTGAAATGACAATACGCGAAAATTTTACTATGCTCTTTATCAGTGCCAGAAATTCATTAAATAATACGTACGTGTTTCTCCTTTGAGGGCGAATTTCATTTTGATGTCTGGACAGAATTTGGCCATCTTCGCGGCGACTTCACCAGTTTGAACCGCAAGTTCATAGGTCGGCGATAGGCACAGTACTTGCGGGTACGGTTTACTCGTGTCAACTCTGCTCAACATCGCAAGAACAAACGCCGCCGTTTTTCCCGTTCCGGACTGTGACTGGGCAATCATGTTCTGGGGCCTAGAAGATTTGTTGACGATCGTTTATAAAGAATCCTTGCAGTAGCATGTATACATGCAGGACGAATGCATCATATTTAATATTTGCTTACGGATTCGCTAACAAGGTAGGTAACGCCGTCTCTTGAATTTTGGACGGAGCATTGAAGCCCATTTGATAGATACCCTTCAAAAGTTCCGGCTTCCTTAAAAGATAAAAATAGAAGAAAAAAAATCAATGCAAAGAGGATTACTATAAAGGAAAATAAATACATTAAAGAAGAAAGCTGGCTTACAGATTGAGAGCTTCAAAAGTCTTGACACTGTAAAGCGGCGAATTTGGATCTCTCCTCTGCACCTCGACGCTCTTCGTCGACTCGACTAGTCCCTTCCTCAGAACCTTCTGCAGAAGCGACTTCTCGGCAGCCGAGATCTCCTCCGTCGACTTTTCGGTTTTCTCCTCCTGTCCATCGGCAGCTTTTGGACTGCTCTGCGTCTCCGGAGCTGTGTCGTTGTTCTCCTCATTGGTCTTTGATGGCGGCTCCGAAGTTTTGCTGCTCTGCTTCTCTATTCCCAGGCTCGTAACCTGTTGAATTTCAAGAGAAAATGCACGTAGGTATAGGCATTGTTTTAAATTTTGGCGCAAAGGCGCATGCGCGTAAAAATCTCGGATTCCATTGGTCGCAGGGATGATGCATTATGGGCACTGGGCAGTCTCTAAACCTGTTTTGGCGAAAATCCACACATGATCCACACTGTCCTAGGCACGATTACGATGTAATTCTATAGTTATGACTTATAGATTTAGTTATCGAAATTCCTATTTCCAGCGTCTTTCTGCGCAACGTAAACACTCGGGTTTTCGGATCAACTCTGAAGCAAGCTATGTAAACACTGGGTAAAGTAGCATCGCCGACGGCATAACCAATAAAACAGGCAGTCTCGAGTCTTCTAGTATTTTCCGCGACAATTTTCGGGCTAAAAAAAGTTTTACTCACCTGTGATACCAGTTTGTCGAGGTTCGATGACGCCATGCTCAAAATCGCTCCAAACTTAATCGTTCGGTAAACAAAAAAAATCAACCCTTATGAGAGATATTCTTTTCTCAACCGCGCTTGGGTCGGCTCAGCTGATAAAATTTCACTCTGACTAATAGGCTCTCGCAGTATAGTATTATAGGCCAGCGATCATTTTGCGTCTGCTGTGCTCTGCCTTCAGTGTATTGCTCTCGCCGCCACAGCCACTACTTGTATTTATATATTATTTGCACTGGCGCAAAACCGTTCGTTGCGTGCGTACGCCGTACGCTGTACACCACGCGGTGTTCGTCTCGTAGCCAGCTCTCGCAGTCGGTACTCGGTGAGTCGTCTCTACTTCGATGAGTTCGAATTCTACACAATGTCTCTATGTGCGGGTTGCTGTGACGTCACTGCTATAGAATTAGCCGGAGCGCGCGCGCGAGATTCGAACTATCAGCGTGTTCCGAAACTCCGCGGGCGCCTGTGTTTTCTTTTCTGTCTCTCTCAGACACACGCAACCTTATGTATTTCGGAACGGTTTTGCACTGGGCGCCCGAGTTTCGGAATACGCCCTATAAGAGAATCAGCTGTGCGAGTCGTATACTATTAGGTGAATCGCAACGTGTGTCTCGAGCTAGACTGCCTCGACGCTCTATGCTCGAATACTCTCTTCCAGAGTACCTACCTGTCCCCCGATTTCTCCTCCTCCGTAGCATCATAAATCCTAATAGGCCCTGTGCACTGTGGAGAGGGGCATGACTGGCTGGAGTGGTGGAAAAGAGGCTCGTCGAAAATGCACGTCGAATTCTCCGAAAATTAAGAAGCTGATTCTGAGCGCAGATACTGATGCCAACGAAAATAAACTTGGTATAGAAGGACGGTCAGTATATTGGCGCCGGGTTCCATTTTGAAATACACGTAGAGCCTTATACTACACTATAGCTGTCCCCCAAGACTGCATAGGAAAGACCTATAACGCACTATACCTGTCCCCCAAGTTTTCGTCCCTTCAATTTAACCCGTGACCGTTCTTCTATACCAAAAGTCTGTATTCGTTGCTGATGCGCTGCTGCGCCCGCCGTCGGTCTTTCCCAGCTCGGCTCGGGGATAGTCTTCCGCCAGAAAATGAATTGACGCAAGTTAAGCCGATCATTTAAAACAGTTATCAAAATTGCGCCCAGTATTAATGATTTCAGTTATTTCGACTATAAATGTATTTATTTACCCTCAACAAGAATAAATAATTCAAGTAAATATGCTCAACCATTTACTTATTATTTTTTTTCTAACTTTTGCTGTGATTAATTCAAAATACCAGTCCCAAAGTATATATTTAATAGACCATAAATATACGCACGAAGTGACCGACATATAGCTCGGTATCTGTTATTGAAAGTTGAAAACATCAAATTATCCATACTGGGAACAATTCATACTGAACTGGATATGCATCTGCCCTACCTGACGACTAAACTCTTTTAGCTTATTATGAAGTTTCTACACATGGAGACGGAACTCATATGACATCTCAAATGCAAATTTCGTGTAAAAATGGCCCAACGATATACTGGCGAAACTTAGTATTGTAAATAATAATACTCGTGCGGCAAAAAAAGTGTGAAGCAAAATCCCACGACTTTTATTTTTTGTCTTAACTTTTGCATTATTGATTTTCTCTATGAAAACAATAATCTATTGGTCTTCTAACAATAAGTTTTTTCCGTAAATTTATCACAAAATTTGACATTAATTACGATTGTTCTTAAAGTTTTGCTCCCTTCCTATAAGGAAGCCTATGTAATAGTAATTTTTAGAGTTTTTGTAAAAACATGCAGAAAGTGTGTTTTTATGCATTTTTAGTCGAAAAATAGTATTTTTGGATAATGTCCGTACGAATGTGTGTTCTTTCGTATACACATGTGTATCTCAGCTTCCTATTTAGTGAATTTCAATTTAAGTCCAAGTCTTATCTTCTTTGTTTTTACCATATATCATGATGGGGAAAAAGTTGCTTTTTAATATTTTGTTTAAATGCAGTTTTTTTAGATATTTTTTAGTTTTGAGATTGCATTTTTTTTCTAATAAAGTTGTTAAAGAAAAAGTTGATAAAAGTAAATCGCTTAATATTTACCTGAAAGAATAAAATTTTGTCTATCTTTTTACCGCGGAAAATGTATATTATCGTTCGTCGTTATTTTATTATAGACATAAAGCGCAATTTATTGAAATCGTTTTCGCTCCGAAACTAAACGTCGAACCTTTCTAAAAATTAAGATGATTATTGAAGATCATAAAAAAAAAAAGCTCAAAAGATAAAAATTAAAAAAAAGCCGTTTTTCCATAGCGCACGATAACTGGAGTAAAAAGATAACTGTACGCTTACCAACCCAAGCACGTTTACCTACCCCTGCGTACGTTTCTGTAAAATGCTCTACAAAGTGTTCGAATCTCA
Organism: Nasonia giraulti; assembly: GCA_016647725.1. Lineage (NCBI taxonomy): Eukaryota > Metazoa > Arthropoda > Insecta > Hymenoptera > Pteromalidae > Nasonia > Nasonia giraulti. The sequence goes on from QLYP01000039.1 coordinate 46,701, forward strand.
ACCAAAACGTGCGCGAATTGTACATATGCAAATCCAGAAAAAACCGGACACTTTTTGGGGGTCTGAGTGAACGAAATTGAAATTTAAGGGCACACCTACCGACCAATTTTTTGGGGTTCCTTTTATAATCATTCCTAGACTGCCACGACCTCAGTAGGGAGTTTAGTCCACGGATTTTGAAGGTCACTTTCAGTGCGGAGAGGCTAAATGGCTGATCTGTGACTGCCAGGCCAGAGTCGTATATAGCGTGTGTATAGCTATAGATATAGAGGAGCGCGCGCACTGCTTCGAGTCCCTTGGCAGTCCTCGGGAAAGCTTCTTTGTTTTAGCGGGCCCGAGTTTTCGGCGGCGTTAAATGAGTAGAGCGTAGTTCTCGGCGACAACTTGTGAGAGAAGGTCACACCAGGACCTAATCGTTAGGAGATTTCAATAAAGTCATAATATCTGATCAACAATGATTTCACATTTTATTTTTGAACCTTAATGTAGTCTTGTCCCATACAAGTATATTCCACAGTTTTGCCGTGAAGACTAGAACTTTTCACAGATAACATTCACATGTAAAGAGCCAGCTAGTGCACAAATTATTAAATCATCATCATAAGTTTTTTTCATACTAAAAAAGCATTAGTTTGAGCCATAAAAATGTGCTACTAATTTTCGCGGCGAAGAACGAAATATTTCCACTCTTCGTATAGGGGGCGATTATACAGAGAGGGAGAAACATACGTATCGTAAATCAGTATATAGCTGACCTTCGCGCAGTGGTCCTCTATAGACGGAGAAACGTCTTCCTACTTTCCTAGGCCCATAGATAAGGTACTAATAATCCGTTAATTTATTGTCGGTAATAACATTTTAGGCTACATACCAATTCCATTCTAGATGTAGAGTAAAGCTATATGTATACAGATATCTTCCACTAGAACCAACGAAAACAAGCCATTGTTTAACGGCATACTATGTCCAATTGATAGGGCGCGAAAAAAGTAGGATAATAGAAACTAAACGAAAAGAGCTTGAATTTGAAGAAAAAATCGCCAAAAATGCAATGAAAATGCCGAAATAAACATGGAAATTTAAGAATTCTTCAATTTGAAGTGTAATTTATACTATGATTTTTCGATATTTCCATATATTTACGTAACTTTTTGCCTGATCAAGCATTTTTTACTATTTTCTTTTTTTAATTAAAACTCTTAAAATGTTTGCGCATACTTTTATCCTATTCTCGAATAGTACGTGATCCGAATAAATACATTTGTATGTACAAAATTTATTTTACCCATACATAAACAAATATTTATTTTTATTGCACATTATAACGCCAGTTTGGCAGCGGTTTTTTTAATATAAAATCGATTTCCAAAATTTAATTAATATGTTTCCATAAAAAGCTATATAAAGAATTTGTATTGAATTCATTTTGTTATTTTAAAAATATTAACATATAAATTTTGCATAGCGTATTTATTGCAATAAAAAATATAGCAATTCAAACAATTATTTATTGCATAGACAAATTTTTAAAATTCTTAAAATCAAAAAATGTGCATTTTTCCAGGCCATTAAATATTTTTTAAATCAAAGCATAAATAACACTCATCAACATATTTATTATTTTTCTATTTTCGAATAAATATTTTCTTAATGTAAATTATAAATTACCTTAAATGGAAAAAATAATTCATTGGCACGTAGCTTCCTCCAACTACTTTTATAGGTCTAATAAATAAAATATTGTTTTAATATACAGTATAATCTGCCTACTAATGTATGAGGCGGTTTTTGATACATAATTTAATATATAAGTTTTGGATGGTTCATTGTCTAAAAGTTTGCAGACCCCTCTGTTTTTTTATTATAGAATACGAACGCTGCCGTCAATTGTTTTCACAGAATATGTCAGTATGACGTGATTTCATAGGGAGGGACTCGTGCAACGACACCCCTATAAGAAGAAGCAAAAGTTTTGAGAAAAATCGGTTTTTGCATTTTAGCTCTTTACTTGAGAACCAATTGACGAAATCGTTTAAAATTTTAGCAGCAGATAGATTTTTTTTATTGTAAATCGCCAAATAAAATTTTAAAGCGTTTGACTAAATTATTTTAGAGATATAAGGAATAAAAACATTTTCAAAAAAAAAAATTGAAACTTTGATATCTTAAGAACAATAGGAGTTTGAAAGCTGCGCAATGAACTTAGCCAAATCATAAAATACCTACTTCTTCCCAAAATCTCAAGTGCAATAAAGCCTTTTTACGTCCGTAATCCAGGCACAAAAAAATTCTTTTTTTTCAGTTTACGATTTATTATTGAAAAAGTTAGTGGTCAAATCACTTGAAATTTTAATGGAATATAGTTTGAAACATGGCCCACCGACATGATTTTTTTCGTGAGGTTATGATGTTTAGTTTCAGAGATATGAATTAAAAAAAAAAATCACATTTTTCATTTTATCTGCCGAACAAAGCGGTCGATCCCGATGATCAAACGAGAAAAAGTAGAAAATTGTATTCTCTTTTAAATGCATTTTAGCTGAATTGTTTGTAACAATGGGATGATTGAAAATGAACGCAAAATAGTGTTTTTCAAAAATAAAAAAATGGCCATAAAAAAAATAATTGACAAAATAAAAAATAACTGCTTTTCCTGAATTCAGAATCTAAAAATAGACATGTATTTCAAATTTTATTGATATTGACGGAGTACTTCCAGAAATATTACGGTGTACCCCACATAGCAAGGTCCGTTGGAGAAACGTTTCTGCAACGGGGTTTTGAGAAACTTAAAAACGTTTCCACTGAAGTTTCGAAACGCGATAGAAACCCTTCAGAAACCTTCAAATGTCAGCTGTTTTGTTGCTCAGTCGACGTCTTAGAAGCGTTGAAGAAACGTTCCTGTAGAATCGTTACTGTTACATCGTTTCTGGAACGTCTCTGGCATCAAGTTATCTTAGTTTACGCTTTAACCTTGCAGAAACGTTTCTAAAACGTTTCACATGAACGTTTGAATAATTGTAAAAATTTCATAATTAACAATTGCATCTTAAGAGAATGACTAAAAAGCTATCCAAATTTGGAAGTACCATCCGGATGATACTACCAGAATGGTACATTTGATATATAATAAAATATTTGTTATTCCTTTTTTTTTAATGAGTTTTTATTCAGTTCTGTGGCAAACATCATAGAAACGTTTCTGCAACATTGAAGCGTAAACTAAGATAACTTGAAGTTTGCTAGAGACGTTTCAGAGACGTCCCAGAAACTATGTAACAGTAACGATAATACAGGAACGTTTCTTCAACGCTTCTAAGACGTCGACTGAGCAACAAAACAGCTGACATTTGAAGGTTTTTGAAACGTTTCTACCGCGTTTCGAAACTTCAGTGGAAACGTTTTTAAGTTTCTCAAAACCCCGTTGCAGAAACGTTTCTCCAACGGACCTTATATAATACGGACACATCCCTGGTAGCAGCGTTCCCGAGAAAGTACCTGACAGCTACCGAGATTTTTCAAATCTAGCAGGTTTCCAGATAGTCTAGGCGCTGAGCACTTTTCGTCGGACTTGAGTGGCCAGTAGATTACCAAGGTTTTTTCTATGTACTTTTGCCTCCTGAACACGAATTTCGAGGGTGGAATGCCCAAAAGGTAATTTGTTATTAACAAATTAATTGTTAATATTCAACAAAATTATGTTACTTCAACCAAGAAAACATTTTTTTAGATTCTTTACATGATTCTAAATCGAAAATGTTCTTATAAGATTTTATGAAAAAGGCTTTGTTTTTGCGTAAAAAATTGATTAAGTTTGATAAAATTAAGAAAAAAAATTTACTCTTTTACGCGAAAAGAAAGCTTTTTTCACTGTTTGAAAATTAAAGTTCAACTCTTTCTTTAATTATTCTCGAAATTTCAGTTCGATAGGTCGATTAGTTTATTAACAATTAACGCTATAAAAAAAAGCTATCTTGAAAAGAAAGAGACCTAGGTTTCTTATTCGAGAATAACGACAAAAATATATGCTCCATTTAACGCAAAAAAAGAGAATTCCATAGCGGCTTTTCTCTGACTATGGCAGAATTTATTTATAACGCTTTTTTAGATGTCCCACTTTGTTGGTTGCAAAAAGCAACTTAATTTTAACTTTTTGACATTTTTCTTGTTTCACACGTTTCTTTGGTCCAAATAGAACCTGTAACCGCGATATTAACTTATGAAACCAACGGTTATTAGTAATTAAACAATTAGCTGCAAAAAAATCATCGAAATAAATTAACAAATGTGTCTAGCAACAATTTGACAGTCAATCAAATCAGCTTTTGGCACACACTTTGACAGTTGTATTGACCATCTTTTCCATAAGTTTTATAAACATCCATCGATTTTTGCAATAATAGTGCCTAATTTTCGGAAACGCATTTTTTTCGCGTTCGGCATTAATTTTACACTTAAATAATTGATGAAAAAATAATTTAGGTCCATTTATGTGTAGGTAATTTAACTACCTTCAACATAGCATGGGTTATTTTTCGATCGATCGTCTAGATTTTTATACGCACTGCAAAAACTAAAAAATTGCGTAATTTTGCCACTTACATGCAAATTTGACAACTTTCCACCACTCCTTTTTAGTTAGTTTTTGGAAATTATCATTCTACATACCCTTTCCCGCCATAAAGTGCAGAAACATTGATATATTTAATTTTTGAAAATATATTACGAGTTCACCTAATTCGACTGGACTATTATAAGTACTTACTACTTATATGTGTCACGGTCTGCACTCTGCACGGATGCGGTTTCTGGCACATCAGGCAGGACAGGCTTATAATGCGGCGATACTTCGCAACTTTCTAGGTTAAAATTGCGGCTCACACGACATATCAAAAAGTGTTGATCGTATATACTTCTCAGCAATTTTATTTAAAAACTGATCCGTAAGTGTCGAATATTTTTTGATAAACAATAATAGATATTGTTTCGAGTGAGCTGCGCAGGTTGACTAAAAAATGTTTCAAAATAATGTTATTTGCATCAATATTTTTATTGCTCATCAATGACTCTTAATCGTAAGAATACAGATTTTGAGTTGCATGCATTAGTTATTGAATTTCTCTTCTTATAATTTTAAAACGTTTATTTAAATTATTTAACAATGAAACTTTTATATATTATTATGTAGAAGTGAAGGAATAAAATTTCAATATATAATGCTTTTCCAATTGCAAGGAATAATCCACTAGATAATGGCCACTACCAGAAGTGTCTCTGTGCTTACTCCTAATGGACGACGATCAATTGTAAAAGTTTCACCAAATACTACAATAATACAGGTATAAACATTTTTTCCTGTCAAAAACTTTTCAATATAGCAATATATAACATTCGTATGAAATTTAGGTCCTTGAGGAAGTTTGCCAACAGTATAAGTTTAAACCAGATCATTATGATTTAAGACATTACAATCGAATACTTGACATTAATTTAGTTTTTCGCTATGCAAACATACCAAATAATGCAAGCCTGGAAATGATTAGATGTAAAATTCCAAGGAAATTATCAAATGTGACAATATGTATTCAATTGGAAAATGGTGATCGACTCACAGGGGTATTTCCTCCTACTGAAAATATTGAAAATATTTTCAAACAACTCACAGTTGAGTATAATGTTGAGTCTGCTGTTGTTGTTTATACGCAAAGAGAAGTAAGTTGAAAAAATTAATGCAAAAATTTTAATAATATAATATAGAGTTTCTGAGCAAAGTATCATTTTTCTTTCAAGATTTATGGTAAATACTTTGCAACTGTAACTCTAAAGTCTCTGGGATTAGTAGGTGGAAAAGCACTTTTTAGACTACTTCATCGTGATCCAGAGAAATTAAAAGAACAAGCTCATGTCTATGTACCATCAAAACCAAACGTTTCTAAAACTGAAGAAAATGAAGAAGAGAAACCAAAATCCAAACCAGCTCCAATTATAAATTCCAATAAGAATAAAATTATAGATCCTGTTTCCATCATCAAAGCAGAGAAACAAAGTGCTCACTCACCAAAAGATACAATAATAGAGAATAAGATCAAAAGTAAATTTGAAGAAAATAAAAAAGATGAAAATAAAGTTTGTGTCTCAACAAGTGTTGGTAACCAAGTTAAAATGGAAGAGGAAACTCCCATAGAAGTTGATGGTAATCCTGGAATAGAAGTGAAAAAAGAGGAAGAGCCTCAAATTGAAAATGAGCCACAAGTTCACATTGTAAGTTATACTCATTGTTTTTTTTTGTTTGATTAAGTTGAGTTTATCAACCATCGAGTAACAATATATTTTATTGTAGCTGGGGCAAAGAAGTGCTTTACTCTTCAATCAATCGTGTGCAAGATCTGTTCAGCCAGCTGACATCCCTGATGAATTCTTTGAACTGACCGTAGATGATGCAAAAACTTTATTTCGTGATGCTAGAAAAATGGTATCAACCCACAACGATTCTCCTCTTTTGACTTCAGCTTTAAGAGAATTGGAAAAAGATAAGCAAAAGCTGAATCGCTTGCACAAATATCCAAAGACTATCATTCGCATTCAGTTTCCAAATGCTCTTGTTCTCCAAGGTCTTTTCTATCCTGTTGAAACAGTACAAACTGTCAAAGATTTTGTTAAAAGCTATCTTGAATATCCAGAAACCGACTTTTCACTTTGTAAGTATACAATCCATTATAATTTAACAAAGAACCAATATCTTAATAAAAACAGTGAATATGTGCATTGTTTTCCACAGATACAGCACCACCAAAATGTGATTTGAATGCTGAGGATCATTTGATCGATCTAGATCTAGTTCCAAGTGCTATTGTTTATTATGCAGGTGCATCTGATCTCAAGCCAGATATCAAATATAAGTTAACCGATCCCACAGCAGTCAATGAACTGACGGTCAAAACTAGGTGCGTTATAATTTTCGCTGTTAAGACACTGTATAAATGGGTATATAACTAAAATATAAATTTCCAGATCAAACATGATAAGAAAGGACACCGAATCTATGATAGCCGATGAACCAGAAGTCAGTGCGCACTCATCAACTTCGGCAACGGTGTTGAGACCCGTGGATTCGACCAGCAACGGTAGCATTGAGCCACAACCAGGGCCCAGTCGTCCACAGCCCGAAAAAAGTCAAGCACCCAAATGGTTCAAACTTTCCTCTAAATAACCCTAAGGTTTGCATATTTAAAAAAACTGGAGGTTCTTCAAACTTCTTAGGGTTTTTGTTTAGTTCAATTGCCTTGGGTACATGACTGAAATGTTTATAACAGTGTCTTGTTAGATAGTTTTACTTTTATTTTTATGCGCTGTATTATATAAGGATTTAAATAAAAAACTGTATATATTTGTAATTTTTATTATTCTCAATTGTCATTAAAATGCATTTATGAAAATCCATATCTTTATAATATGCATTCCTAACTCCGTGGCTCCATCATAATAAAAATTCTGTATTTCAACATTTTTCGAGATAATTTTTATTTATCAATAATGTAATACAAGTTTCATTCAATGAAAACATTATTCTCGCCGAAAGTGTAAAAAAATACAAACTAGTTGGACATTCAGCGTATTGTTTTGTATTTTAACAAAACAAAGCGTTCTATATATGTACTTACAACTAAAATATCATAAAACTGGCTGTGATGAGATTAAGCACTATTTAAACTTAATAATTTAAATATTAAGTTTAAATGTAAATATATTCTAAATACAGAAGTATAGACAATGCATAAAGTAAGATTAAGCATCAAACAGTTTCAAGCTTGAAAGCTTGCATATTTTGTAAAGAAAAGCCTGCCTTAATTATTTTTTTCCAACTACCGCAGGTGCACGAAACAAATTTTTGATCGCAGGGCATGCGTTATATCTATCAAAGAATTTTACTCTATTTTGCATCTTAGCGCTTTATTGCGTAACGGTTCAAAGACTTGAAAAAAGAAAATGTTGTATATTTGTAATTTTATTTTCTCTGAATTGCGCTTAAAGTGTTTACAAAAATTGAACGTTGGAGCGATATTTTTTTTTAATAAAAACGAGTAAGTTGTATATTGTTCCGGGAGAAAAATTTGGTCCATCTCTAGTAATTATGAATTTTCGCACGCCCTTGTTTCAAAGTTTTCTATTATATTCATATCGCACGCGAGTTTTCATAATTATACGCGATTATGCAAATTTTTGTCACGATATTACGTACGCATAAGTAAGATTCGATTTAGATCGAGCAGCAGATTAATGTCAAGTCTATCACAGATTAGCCAAGAGATGAAAAATGTGATAAACACGATTATGTGAATATGTTTGAGGCTTAAAATTCGCGAGAAAGCTTCTAAACTATTCTGGTATATTTATTGTAATGAGATGCCCTTTTTCTTTTTTAATTTTTGATTAACATTTAATGTAATAAACATTGTCTCGTTTTCATTGTCGTTAAAATTTTATTTCTATATTTGAAAATTTTATGCTTGGAAAACCCCATATTATAATGTAAAATAGAATATTCTGTAACTATGCTCCTATGTTCTCAAAGCTAATCTAATTTGTACAGGCAGTACAATATTCCTATAACGAAAATTCCATAATTGCTTTAATCTATTATGGCAACTATAACAGCAAAATAGTCTTATAAAGTCTCTTCTATTAAAAGGTTGATATGTTTTAACATTCAAGTAAGCAAAACAATCAGATGGTCCTTGCATAAACCATATATTATTTGAGTTCTAAATACGTTGTTCTCATGCCTGATGTTGAACGGTTTTGTGATTGATTATTTTCGAGGTAGACCATTGATTACAAATGTATATTAAGACAATAACTAACTATAGTCTGGAAAATTATAAATGCGAGTGTGGTTCATTAAACTAGAACCATTTTATAAGGCTTTATCACATCGAATAAATGAGACAAATCGAATTATTGGAATACAAATAATTTGAAAAGGGGATGTTTACGTTTTGTGTATTTTACTTTTGTAAACACAAACGTTGGAAAATCAACATTTTTTAATTTATTATTCACAAAAATAAGAGCTAAGATTTTAGTGATTTCATTTTTAATCTGTCATCAATATTAAAATTTTTATAACCACTTTTTGTCTATGAACATTTTTTCTAACTACATATGACGAATGTTTTTTCTTATAGATATGTAATACAAAAGCAGATTAAAGCAATTTTAAATTGCTTCAAGTTTCGTTTCGAAATATAGTTTATACAAAACTTAATAGATAGCTTATATTTTTACTGTATAATTAATTATTTATAGACGTGGGCCATTCAAAGTACCCATTGATATCAATGGTAACTTTAATCATTTTTTTATAAGACGTTTTGCAAATTAATCGACGGATAAAAAATAAGCATTTCATATAAATCACTGCATTCGTATAAACTTGTTATTGTAAAGGCTTGTCATACTTATGCATAATAAAACATTTATTTCTCATAGAATAACAATTTAGCAAAACTTAAATCTTGCACAAAATGATTAAAGTAACCTTCTCAGTTTGAAAGTTAAATTGATTTAAAAAATCATTAAGGCATTCGTTGCGCAAGAAAGTTTAAATCATATTTTCTTTATGATTCTTTTATCATCATAATCAATATGTAAAACATTTTTCGAGACTTCGAATTATGTTCTTTTTTTTCAATTAAACCTTCAAACTAGAATTAGATACGCAATTCCTACCACAGGATTGTATTTTGGTATTAATATCCACAGATTTAATTGCTTCATTTTCTTTTAGAAAGCTAATTAAAGTGTGTGGAACTTTCCATACGCCAGTTAGGGAAATCCATACGCTTCTGAGCCTTCTAAAAAATCACTAAATCTTCCTGGCTTATTTCTTCGTTTCTTTCGACGCTGTCTCGCTCGATTTGATATGCTTGAGCCTTTCTACAGGTCCTCCAAGGATATTTCCAAGAGGTCCGGAGCCTCCAGCCTCCTCTTGGATACTGCCAAGAAGATTCGCTTCAATCTCCTCACCCTTCTTAGAATCATCATTGCTACCGCTGATCATCTGCTGCTGAAGCTGTGAGTCAAGCAGCCGCATGTACTTATCAAGTTCTCCACCTTGATCCTCCTCGTCGCCGCCCAGAGAACCCTCCGAGCTGCCGTCGAACTCACCGTCGCCGCCAGGTACCACGAGATCGAGGATATCTCGAAGAGCAGTGTCAAAGACGTCCGGATCGAAGTCTACTCGGCCGTTGTCCTCAATGTCATTTCTTGGTTCAGTTTCTTTGTCACTGGATCGTTGCAACAAAATTTAAATAATTGAATTATTGATCTGGCCATAATGCGGATCTTTGGAAATTTATCCAATTATTTGATGAGTTTCCTACCCAAAAAACTGAACCCCTTCTATTCCGCTTTTCTGATTAATAAAAGCATTGACTTTTTCTTGAAGACCCATTGGCTGTTCACCCCCTTTTCCAGCAATTCCAAACTGCTGTCCGAGCATTACTTCGAGCTGAGCTGGGTCGACGTTTAGCCAGCCGTCACTGTCTTCTGGACTCAGTGTGCATACCTCTTTTGCTGAAAAAATAGTAAAAAGTTTAATATCCACTTTCATAGCAAGAACTGAAATATCTAATAATCAATCGACCCCACCTTCCATTTCAACGTCATTACTCTGTACATCGTTGTAAACATCCAGCAAGCTGTCAGCCTCGCAACCCTCGTTTCTTCTATTAGCCTCGCTGATGCTGATATGCTGCTCATAGTAGCTCCTGGCATTGCGCAGCAGTTCTTCTCGCTCTTGACTACCTTCAAGCAGTTCCTTGAAGTAACCGCTGGCCTCGAGGCGCTTGAGGAAAGCTGCCCAGGCGACCTCGTTAACGGCGCCGCTATTGTCTCCGGATTCGTTGCTTTTGACACGACGTCGTCGTTGTTCGTGCGCTTGCGACATCAGCATCTCCAGGCCGCAAGCTATCTTGATACCCAAAAGGTAGGCATTGTATTTCGGGTTGCTGGCCGGTGGTAAATTCCAGCCCGTACGCGGGTCACCCGTGTATCTAAAAATTAACTTTGTTTTACCTATTTCATCATAATAACTTTAAAATCAATTATTATTATTATTATTATTATTATTGTTGTTATTATTTTTAAATATTATATACTAAGGTAATGCGGAATTTATGTCGATTTACTTCAGTATCTATAAAAATTCTACAAGTGCATATCTTCCTCTGCCTATGCTATAAAAGTTGACTCGCTACAATAATTGTACTATTTTTAAATAGAGATCGGTTGAATTTTTTTTCTCAACTATTCAAGTATAAACATTGTCCACCTAACAATTAAAGTATAACAATAACTAACACACAATGAAGAGTACAATTCTAAATTCATCAAACAATGTTAAAAAATCCATAGCTACAATATTCAATTAATTAATACTCTAGTTATAAACAAACATCGAGGAAAAGATTTTCTGAATAGATTTAGACAAACATAATAAAAAGTGATCACCTATGTAGCTAGTAGAACATGGACTATTCTACTTCACCAAATTTACCGAATAATTTTAGTATATACACTGATTCACCAGTAACTCACCTCATAGGTAAACCACCACCACCTTCCCATAAGAAATTTTAAAACTGTCAAGAAATTAGGAGGTTTAGGTTTGAAATAAGTTTCCAAGACAATCATCATGATTTTTCAAGTTATGAAATCATTGCTTGCTATTAAAACTAACACAACAAGGCTAATTTTAATTTGCCATTTTTAAAGCATGAGAATAAAATAAATTTTTCCAGGATCTGATTAACTTATGCTAATTTATTTTACTCTGATGTGTTCTAAAAACAGAAAATTAAAATAAGCATTTATTTGAGTTGCAGATTGGATTGTAAAAATCTTTGAAGTCTTTTTAGCATTAATCAACTACTCTGAGCTAAAATAACCAGACATGAAAGTATTTAAAAACATACCTGCAGTGCATCGCCATTGCATACAAGCACTTGGTCATTTTTACATTAGTTATAACTCGCTGCTCAGGAGGAAAATAACGCATGGCACGACAGACTTTTCTTTCCAAAGGATCAGAATGGCACACTGTTCTCACTGCTGATGCAATTAGCCTGGGTTCTCTTCTGAGAATATAAGCAGCTTTTTCAGGCAAGTAAGCTCTTGCTTTGTGCTTTCTCCTCTCTGTCTCTTCTGGATATATACTAATTCTCTTCTGAATGACTGTTTGAACCTATAAAACGATTGATAAAACCAATAAATACCGTTCAAAATTATATTCATAAAAAAGTGTAGAAATTTAAGTCAACCTTATCTGACATCTTAAATATATGCGAACGCTGATAAACACTATTCAGAATGTTGATACAGATCTTTTGCTTATCCTGAACAACGTGCACTGCACCGTTCATAATAAAAACACGGTTCTGACATGTCTCGGGGGTGGCCCAGACAGGCAGCTCTTCAGCTGCTTCAATAAGAAGAAATTCACCATCCGAGTCAACCATTCTGGCAATAAGACCTTCGTACTTTTTGGTAAGATTCATAACCAGGAAGACAACAAACCACTCATCTCCTATATCCTCGTCAAATCTCAGTAGAATGTGTATGTGTGGCAGTAGGTCAAAATCTGAAATGAAATGACACATTTTAACAATCTAACTACCTAGCAATGAAAAAAAAAACACTGTCAAGCGCAAAAGATCACCAGTCGCTCTAGACGAGCCCTCAATAAGGCTATCGAACTGGAGGGCCTGCTTGGTTCTGGGTCGGAAGGTCAGGCCATTCCTGTGCCAGAGGTAGTCCTTGACAAAGGGTTCCACTTCACGATTGTACTTGTCGATCTCCTCTACGAGCATCTCGTCGGTGACCTGTTCCGGATTGAGGGAGTAGCAGAACCTCGGGTAGAGGAAGCACTCGAGGACATCGTCCTCTCTCGGCCTTTTCGGCTGCATCGTCGTCATTCTGGCACTTGTGCGGTTAATTCCGAATTACGATCTGATGCACTGCGGTCTTTAGTAGTTAGGACATCCGCGTATTTGTCATTTTTCAGGAGGAGCAAACGGAGCAGGATCTATCATCCAAGCGGAACATAACCTAAACTTTAAACGCGCGATCGATGCGCCGCTCGCTATATTGCCATGGCATGCGCGCCGGGCCGGGGAGCAGTCTATAATATAATATTATATTTCACTGCACTTGTTCGAAGATATTTTCACTTGTAGTACCGCAACTTGTTGCCAGATGACGCCACTTTTCAGAGATAGATCCGGAAAAAAGGCTTTTTCTCTTCTTTTCTCGCTCTATCTCTTACCCCTACTCTTCCAGCCACTCTGGGCTACTGCCTCTCTACTTCATTCGTTTCTTGGCGCCCGGTGACGACACATCGTTAACATGGAGCAGGAGAGAGCAAGACTGCGTTGCAAAATTAAAAAAGAAGAAAGAGAAGGAATTAAGAGCGGCAGAACAGCGAATGAACGATCTTTTAGGAGAACTGGAAGTGATGGAGCAAATACCGGCCGACGAGGTTTTGACATATGAAGGAAATAAGAAAGAATAGACCGATTCTCGATGCTAAGTCGAGGACAAAAGAAAATGGCCGATTTTCGATTCCAAGTCGAGAACAAAGGCAAATGGAAAATGTATAATTCTTTCTCTTTTCTTTTGTAAAAATGACCGATTTTCGGTTCCAAGTTGAAAACATGGCTAATAAAAAAAAAATGTAAAAGAAAATTGTTGATCTCTGTTGCAGAGATTCTTGACGCTCAAAAGGAGAATGAAATGGAGGGTGGAGAGGTTGAGGAAGAGGAATGTCAAACGGAAATTATCGAGGAGGAAACAAAAGAATTTTTGGGAGATAATGCATCTGAAGTAGATCAAAAGAAGCTTGTTTTAATAAAGACAGTAGCTGACAGAGTTAAAGTCTGGTCAAGAAAGGGTTTGACAGATAAGGACGAAAACTCTTAACGGCAATTCCTAGAAAAAATGATGAAATTAAATTAGAAGCCCCAAAATTAAATGAGGAGATTTCGGTTAGTCTAACCCAGAAAGCCCTAATGAAAGATGGATTTTTTAAGGAATATCAAGACCTCTCAGGCGCGGCCTTGTCAGCAGCTTCAATGACCTTAAGCATGATTTTAAATGATAAAAATGAACCATTGGAAAGAGAATCTCTTTTGGATAATTTGGGCAGTACAGTTAGACTCTTATGTGAACTGTTTTATCAATTAACTAATGCTAGAAAACTTTTTATAATGGGACGATATAACGATAACATACAAAGAGTAGCCAAAAATACCGAGTCTACATCATTACTGTTTGGTGATGAATTTAAAACAATTCTAGAGAATGTTAAAAAGCTGTTAAAGATTTGAAACCAAAAAATAACAATTATAGACCACCTCTAAATCAGATTAGTTATAATACAAATAACAATAACAACAATAACGCTTTAAACTGGAAAAGCTCCCTCTCCAACCGTGGGGACAGGGGGGGATACAAGAATCAACAACCTTACAATCGATCAGGCAACTCAAAATCATCCAATTCCAGCAGCTCTTCGAACCACAGGACGTATCCAGCAAGGAGATTTTAGTTTTAGAGATAAATTCAGTTGAAAATGTTGAGGTAAAAACAGCAGGAAGATTAAAATTCTTTATTAATAGATGGAGAGAAATTACTGATGACAAATTTGTATTGGAAGCGATAACAGGTTATAAAATTGACTTAGAGTTTAAAGTTTTTCAGTTAAAGCCTAATTACAATTTAGATACAAATAAAAAGATTCAAAGAGAATTAGATATAGCTATCAAAAAATTACTAACCTCAAATGCTATAGAAACATGTAAAGATGTTGAAGGACTGAATACTTATCTTCATTCTTTTTAGTTCCTAAACCAGATGGTTCATATAGATTTATTCTGAATTTAAAAAATTTCAAATCTTTTGTTAGAAGGGAGCATTTTAAAATTGAGGACATTCGTACAGCAATTAACTTACTAAATAAAGGTGATTTTATATGTAGGCTAGACCTTAAGGAAGCATATTTTCTTATACCGATTCATGACGAATACAAAAAGTTTTTAAGATTTAAACGTAAGCATCAGCTATATCAATTTAATGTTTTGCCTTTTGGCTTATCGTCAGCTCCTTTTGTGTTTACAAAGATAGGTAAACCAATTGTAAATTGGCTAAGAAAAAATGGAGTAAGAGTAGTTATTTATTTGGATGATTTTCTAATTTTAGGTAGGTCTGAAGAAGAATGTAGTAAAAATACTAGGTTAACAATTTCTTTACTTATATACTTAGGTTTTATTATTAATTGGAAAAAGAGTGAAACCGTTCCCAAAAGTTTATGTAAATTTTTGGGTTTAAACATTAATTCAACTGACATGACATTAGAATTACCACAGGATAAACGGGTTAAGATCAGGGAGATGATAGATATTTTATTAAATATGGAAAGAGTTAAGGTCAAGGTTATAGCTAAATGTATAGGTGTTTTGGTGGCAGCATGCCCAGCCGTAGCCTATGGATGGCTTTACTATAAACATTTAGAACTAATTAAAAGAAATGTTTTAAGATCTAATTTTAAAAATATGGACAAATGGATAACCTTATCTTTAGAAGCAAAAGAGGAGTTAAATTGGTGACAATCGCAGATATTAATTGTTAAAAATAAAATAAGATCAAGTAATTTTGATTTGGAGATATTCTCTGATGCTTCCACGACAGGCTGGGGAGCCATTTGTGGTAATAAAAAGGCCAATGGTTTTTGGAATAGGGAAGAAAGGATAATGCACATCAATTTTTTAGAAATTAAAGCAGCCTTTTTGGCTTTAAAATGCTTCGCTGTCCATAGTTTTACTAAACAAATACTATTAAGAATAGATGATATTACAGCATTAGCCTACATAAATAAGATGGGTGGTATTAAACATAAAGAGTTACATGCTTTGACAAAGGAAATTTGGGAATGGTGTATTGAGAGAGATTTGGATTTTTGCTGAATACATTGCTTCTAAAGAAAATATTGCTGACGAGGGGTCTCGAATAACCAATGTTGACACAGAATGGGAGTTAGCTAATTTTGCTTTTCAAAAAATAGTTAAAGAGTTTGGTTATCCTTCAATAGATTTATTTGCTTCACGTGTAAATCATAAGTGTACGAGATATTGTTCTTGGGATAGAGACCCAGATGCTCAAGTAATAAACGCTTTTACAGTTTCTTGGAAAGAAGAATTTTGGTACGCCTTTCCTCCATTTGTATTAATATCTAGAGTGTTAAAGAAAATTAAAGAAGAATATTCGACAGGTATTTTAGTTATACCTCTCTGGACAGTCCAACCTTGGTTTCCAGAATTCAAAGAACTCCTCATCAGCAAATTAATCATTTTTGAACCATCATTTAATCTTTTGGCTTCACCTTGTAGGAAACTAACGCACCCACTAGCCTCGGACCTTACCCTGGTGGCAGGAGTGTTATCAGGCAGAGCTTTAAGAAAAAGAACCTGGAAGAAACCACAATAGATATCATGACATCTTCGATAACAGAGAGTACGACAAAACAATATAATACAAGTCTCCAATATTGGTGGAATTTTTGTAAAGACAAGGGACAAGACCCATATTATGCAGAAGAGATTGTTATTAACTGCTTGACAAAGAAATTTAATGAAGGAGCAGCATACGGCACCCCGAACACACTCAGATCTGCTATATCCTTGATAAACCAACGTGACAACTCAGATAGCTTATTAATTAATAGATTTTTTAAAGGCATGTACAAACTAAGACCTACTGCACCAAAATACTGCAGTACTTGGAACGTGGATGATGTGCTAGATATGTTAGAGACTTGGAGTCCATTAGAATCTTTGGATCTACAGAATCTCACTTTAAAACTAGTTATGTTATTAGCACTAGGGTCAGCATTTAGAGTGCAGTCACTCGCACTTATTAAATTAAACAATATAAAAAAGTTATCTAGCGGAATAGAAATAAGGATTTTAGATCTCATAAAAACGTCAAAACCTGGAGCGGCACAGCCATATGCCTTTTTTCCTATCTTTGCAGAAAGGACATCGCTGTGCATTGCAAGAACATTAATATATTACTTGCAAGCTACTAAAGATATTAGAGGTGATACACAAGAATTACTTATCTCTTTCAAGAGACCATACAAGAAGATATGTTCTCAAAGTATTAGTAGATGGCTCAAGACAGTCATGAGAAAAGCTGGTATAGCAGAAGAATTTACAGCCCATAGCACGAGACATGCATCTACATCTAAAGCTGTAAATCAAGGATTAGATATAAGCATTATTAAGAATGCAGCCACCTGGTCAGAAAAGTCCAAAGTTTTTAGTAAATTTTATAATAGACCAATTAATGGTAATGAAAGAAATTTTGCTGAGACTGTTTTTTCATAATAATTTTTGTTTAAGAAGACTTTATATAAATACTTAAGAAAGAAGTTTATAATTAATATTTAGTATAACATTTAAGAAAGAAACTTTTTTTTTAACATTTTAAATAAAACAAAGAAATATTATAATATTTATAACAAAGAAGCTTAAAGGCTGATTGAACTAAAGATGTTAGTTATAAGATGTTACATTATTTGATAAACTCTTAATGAGTTTGTAATTTAAATAAAGATTTTGAAATAAAATACTTTTGTGTTCTCTAAACATCTACAAGTGAAAATATCTTCGAACAAGTGCAGTGAAATATAAATGATGATTAAACGAACTTGCAAAGTGAAGTTCGATCACAATTATATGAACAAGCTTGTTCGAAGATATTTGAGTCCCACCCATTATTTTAAAATAGTAGTGAGTTGTAGGTGTAGGGGCCCAACCCCGGGATTGACCTCGCGCTTCTCTAAACTCAATGAAGTAGAGAGGCAGTAGCCCAGAGTGGCTGGAAGAGTAGGGGTAAGAGATAGAGCGAGAAAAGAAGAGAAAAAGCCTTTTTTCCGGATCTATATCTGAAAAGTGGCGTCATCTGGCAACAAGTTGCGGTACTACAAGTGAAAATATCTTCGAACAAGCTTGTTCATATAATTGTGATCGAACTTCACTTTGCAAGTTCGTTTAATCATCAATAAGGCCAGAGCTATATATATATATATATATATATATATATATATATATATATATATATATATATATATATATATATATATATAT
>QLYP01000039.1:64913-90328 GCA_016647725.1 Nasonia giraulti
TATATATATATATATATATATATATATATATATATATATATATATATCGTCGTATAGGCAACGAACCTAACCGCCGTGTCCTCATTTATCATTATCGACGTCTGCGTGCCCTTCGAAAACCGAGCCTCGGCTTTTCGATGATGCTCGCGAGCAAAAGCTGATCAACTCGCGGGCCGAGGGTTATACGCAGTAGATATCCACACCTTCATCATGGGACCCCTCGGTTGTTGATGGGATGTTCGCTCGGAACACGAAAAAACCATCAGTCTCCTGAAAATCGACTCGCGCTACATATATGTGCGGCTCATGAGACGATTATAGGTCAGTGATACCATCAGGTGGAGCAGAGACATATACGTGGAGCACGTCTCAAGGGTGCTGTATGAAATAGGTAAAAAAGTGGAAGAAGAAGCACAAGAACTAGAAATAGAAGTAGAATCTAAGAAGAAGAAGGAGAAACACAAAAAGTACAAGAAAAATCAGAAATATAGAAGAAGACGCGCCAGAAGTACAAAAAGTAGAATTGGAAGAAGCACAAATTAAGAGACAGAAGAAGAAGTATAGAATTTGAAGAAGAAGCACAAGAGAAATATGAAGAAGTAGAATTAGAAGAACAAGCAGAAGAGGTAAAAAAAGCACAAGAGGCAGAAGAATAAGAATTATGAAGAGCAAGCATAAAAGGTAGAAGAACAGAGAGAAAACGCAGAATCAGAAGAAGTAATTGAAGTAGAAGAGAAACACAAGCGAATTAGAATCGAACAGCTGAGAGAGAAACACTGTTCACCTATACGTTCCCCCCGCTGCGCGGCGGGGAAGCGCCTTCTCGGCAACATTTTGTACTTACCGGTTTTCTCCATAATTTCTCCTGCTGAGGACGGCATTGTCCGTCGAAACGTTGAAAAGAAAAGAGAAAATGTTTTGAAGTTTTTTCCCTCCTTTCTCACCACACAAACCTGCCTCGGGAAGACCGATACAGACATATCAATATTCTTGAAGTAGAAGAGATTATTGAAATGGAGGAAATGTGGGGCGATGCTTATGGATGCAGGGAGGAACGTACAACGATTCCTCATACGAAGAAAACACAGAAGATAATATATGTTGATGACAGAGAGTACCATTTTTATTTATAGTACGAATTTGAATAATGATTTTTATTTGTTTTTAATAATTGTGTCATTATTTGGTTACAGGTTGGATATCGAATGATGCAGGTCATTGCAGACGAGCTTCAAGTGTGCGACAATTAGTCCAGTCAAATTAGGCGAAAACTCGTCATATATTTAAAAAAAATTTAATATAGCAATATTTTTACACTTTATAACGGGATAGGGTATGAAGAATGATAATTTCCAAAAACTAACTAAAAAGGAGTGGCGGAAAGTTGTCAAATGCCATAATGAGCATAGCAAAATTTATCAGGCTTATAATAAAATTCTTATAGTAAAAATTAAAACGTACAAAAAATTACTATATTAAAATAGTAAAAATTATTTGGATATCTGAAAAAGTCATTTTTCTCACAAACTATGAGCTCTATCAAAAAAATGATAGAGGCACTTTTAAATGTAAATTCCACAAACACTCTGTTGATGCTCCCATAATTTATTTATCCCTTAAATTGAAAAAGTTCAAAATGGCTGCTAACTGCCGATATATGAAGTTTTTTACAAAATCATCTTTACCACAAGTTAGAGTGTGCTACTTGATTCTTTGTGTCATTTCGAGCAAAAAATATCTCCATCACATTAAGTCTAGGGTCAATAGATTTTGAGAAAAATAATTTTTTTAATTATTATTTTGTATCTATACATAATGCGCGTTTTCTTACGAATCTGAATCGATAATTGGCAGCTGCTTTCCATCAAAATTAACAAAAAACCCTAAAATAAATTTTTATATTTTAAATACTGCCTGAGGTTTAAATTGAAAGATAAAGTATAGATTTAGTTTACCTTGTAATTGTTTAGGATTTAACTCGGATAATTCACTACTTACATCAGAATTTAACGGCTTGGCAGTATTAGGCGCTTCGTTATTACTTTCAGATTCCAAATCATCAAGTATATTTTTATAGTTACTAACCCCAGGCATATTTGCTAAGCTTTTATTGTCTGATTTATTATCTTTAACTTTGAATGTAAAACCTTTGGTTTTTTTTACGAGAAAACATATTACTTTCTTCGGAATTGGAATCAGACAAAACCTTTATTCGTTGACGTTTTGTAGGCTTTGGATTCTTACAAAAGATTAAACTTTATGAGTCATCACTTTTGTTGGAATCCGTAGCAGACAAAATATATTCTGGCTTCCTTTTTGGAATAGCGAATTTTTTTTCTCGGAATAGTAACAAGGATATATATATATATCCTTGTTAGAAGTCCCTCCCCTGGCGGGAAAAATCACGTGATTTATCACACGATCAATCACGTGATCAATCACTTTATTTCTCACATGACTTATCACGTGATTTCTCACGTGACTATTTGGCGTGATTTCTCGCGTGAGACACGTAATGATGACTCGAAGATCATGATCATGTATGAATCTCAGTAATCTATCGTTTACGTGTATAGACTATCTGCTGCTAATTGATAAAATAAGGAAAATAATTTCATTAATAAAATGAAAAAATCTAATTTTACAATTAAACATAAGTTTATTTTGCGTTTTCATCTTTATAAATTAGAATACTTCTTCTATGCTAAATAATATAATGGTAATATAAAATTAAAATTATAAATATCAATCTTAACTTCGAAAATATTTTAAATCTTTTCAATTTTTATCTTGAAGTATACGTGTAAATTGTACAAAATCATAAATCATACATATTTTTAGGTAAAAACAGTATAGAATTTCAATACTTACAACAGCACAAATAGCTCAGGCAGTAAGATAATGGATTGGGAAGTTGAGGACCCCGGGGTTCGATCCTCGGTTAGGGCAACGTTTTTTTTAAATTTTTTTTCGGTCAATTTATTTGGATTATTAACAAATCTATTTTACATAATTGTTTAGTAAAAATAAAATAATTTATTTTAATTAAAAGAAATAATTCAATTTACGAAAAATTAGAATCATTTATTGAAAGCTTGGTAGTAAAACCAATTATTATAATATGTACGGAAACATGGATCTTACAACATCCTCAATACTATCAATTACAAGGCTATAAAAGCTATTACAATAACAGTAAAATAAATAAGGCTGATGGAGTCATGTTATATATAAAAAAGAATATACAAGAAAAAACTAAAATAGAAGTAATTGATAGATTGAGTGTTGTAAGTTCTGATACTTTTCTAGAGTCAGGTGATGCAATCAGGATCTCTGCTATGTACAGGTGCCACGATGTATCGAAATCTGAGTTTACTAATACAGTAAGAAAATTCATGGCTAAACAGGTTAATATAAAAAATCAATGTATATTTGGAGATTTTAATATTGATATAAGGGAAACTAATCATGACAAAATTGGTTTAACTGAAAAGACAATCGCTCAAGAATTTCTGAATAATTTTTTTGAAAATGAATATACTCCATTTTTTAGAGGAATCACAAGACCATCTCAGAACAGTGAGAACGGTACGTGTATAGACAATTGTTTTGCCAAAGTAAGAAATATTGAGTTGGAGTCTTTTAAGTTAAACATACCGTTTAATGATCATTATCCACTCTTCATAAGTATTAATAAATTCAAAATACAAAATGATTACAATCAATCAGCCTGCATTAACTATGGCAAGTTAATAAATATTGCAAAAAGAGTTGAGTGGGACTCATTGTCACAAATAAATTATCCTAACCAAGCTATAAATGAATTAATAAGTATGACCCAAAGCTGTGTTGAAAAAGCAACTGATAGAAAATATTCTAATAAAAACAAAAAAGATTCAGTTCCTAAGAAAAAATGGATTACGAAAGCAATATTAATATCCTGTAAAACTAAAGAGTTGTTATATAATATATGGAAAAAGAATCCAACAAATATGAAACTGAAAATGGATTATAAAAATTATGAAAAAATTTAATAATAAATACGAAAATAATGCCATTAGAAAATGCAGTGGTAATTCAAGACAGCTTTGGAGCATAATAAATGATAAGTTAGGAAAAAAAAAGAAGCAAGGAGGATCACTTTTGATAGTATAATAGTTAATGATCAGAAAATTGATGACAAGACTATTGGACCTTGGAAATAAGTTACACAGTGGAGATGTTCTTTGTGGACACTTAGTTTTATTACGAATAAGTCGCGAATAATTATACACGTGATTTTTCTCGCCAGGGTCTGCTTCTTCTGAAATACTGATCTTTTCTGCATCAGAAAAACTTGAATTATTCTCCTTTTCTTTTTGATGTTTTTTACTTTTGATTTTTTAGCCGCCTTGGCTTTTGTCTCTGTATTATATGGAAAGAAAAATGTTGATGTTGCAAGTGTTCGATATAAACATAAGAAATATGAATTGCATACTGTTTTCAAACTTACCAGCACGTTTTCTTCTGGCAGCCCGCGATTTAGCAACTCTTGCTTTTTTACTTCAAAAAAATGGGTGCGCAATGCATCGATTCGTTTAGCAATTATGGTGCCAATAGTGTGAATTATTTTTCTAATTTCTTCATTTTTCAGTAACGAAGTATTTTTGAGTCACCAACTGCAAATATCTGTAAATGAAGACAATAATCTTTTTATACTCTTATTTTATTTATAGCTAGCTGCGCATTAAGGCCGAGACCACAATACTTTCTTCAACAATAGAACAACCAGCATTGGAGGCGATCGCTGAGGAGGACATAACCATCGTCGTCCTCCTTCCTCAGGCAGATAGCAAAGATAGCTTCAGTGGCCACTCGCTGCACCAGGCAGATATGCCGGTAGGACATTAAGAACCAAAGATCCTCACCCAGAGCGAAACATTATGTTTTGCTGCTGAAGGTGCGGGTTTACTCCGACCGAAGGTGTCAACAGATATTCGAGGAAGGTAGCAACCCAGCACTGCCTCGAATGCATCCCGGACGTCACGTCCATTCCCGCGGGAAGAGATGGCGTCCAGAGAAGAGGCGCCTATCCGACGTGCATTGAGGTCTGCTTCGGCGGTCTCACGGGTTACCGGCAGACCACCAGCCGTAGCGTCACTACATCTCCTGCCAGGCAGATCATCAGCAAAAGTGCTTCTCAAAGAGGCAGAAGCCAGGTGGCGCAGCCTGCGTAGCCGTCCCCTAGCTAGTAGCTTCTCTGTGGCAACTGTTGCTGCAAGCCATAGCTCGGCCAACTCTAACCAGGTCGAGCAGCTACCAACATCACCACGTATGACTAGTCAGGCTGTAAGAAAGAGCTGTGCAGATGAGATGCAACCAAATATCAGAAGTGGCGAGAAATTTATATAATCTGAAAAAAGTGAAATTTCTGGCTTTTCAGCCATTTTTTGCCATTTTTCACGAATTTTAAATTCAAGATCTCGGGCTCAGCTATCCATTAATTAGTAATTGACCCGTAACTTGTTGTTGGCATATGGTTTGAAGGTGGCACCCATGTTATTTTACATATTGTATGTCCAAAAGCATGGTCTGGTAAGTGTGTGTCCTCAAAATTACGAGAGTTCTATTTTTCGACCATAAAGTGTCCGGCTTCTCGTATAGAATAGCTCATATTCTACAATGACAACTTCAGTATAGTACATTATTCAACAAGGGAGTAAAGTCGATCCTTGATTATTCCCGCGGTAATAATCGACTTTACTCTCGTGTTGCATATAGTGATTTATTCACGATTGAACTGTGTAGCCACTTTATTTCTTGAAAAGTGGGACCTACTCAGCTATCTGCATTTTAATGAAAATATACGTTTGTTATTATTTTATATTTACTCTATTATACTTATTTCATATATAATAAAACAAAATACCAATAATTTTGATAATTTATACAAAATAAATAGATTTTTCAACTTTTTAACATTTTTTTCAAATTTTGCGGGAATAAAAAAATATAAGGGAATAAAATGTTACTTTAGTCCCGCTTTTCAGGGAATAAAGCGACTATTATAGTTCAGTCGTGAATAAAAGCATTTAAGTTTGTGCCATTAAATGTGATTAAACTAGATTTCATTGTAATATAGAAATACATTTATAATTTTTGGTTATTGGATGTTATGAACGTTATTTTAAATAAATACTTTCTCTGGAAATCAAAATGAATTAAATTTGATAAGAACTACTACTTTTGACAAAACAGACTGACGATATTATACGCAAGTATTTAATGGGAAACAATTTAAATACTTTTTTAGACCTTCGTTTTTTAGTCCCTGGTAAATATATTGATGTGATTTTGTGATGTATTAACATTATGTATTTCTTCGTGTAATTTTGATATGTGATTTGTGACGTCAGTTTCAGATTAAATGTTTTATAGTAAATAACTGGTTGTTTACCGCGATGCTGCGCAATATAAATTTTATCCTTGTATTTTTCTCTTAATTTTCGAAACAAAATTGGTTGACTTATGATTTTGTTCTCCATTACATCCTGTAATTCAGAAATGTTAAAATTGAATTTCCCGCTACTTTCAATATAAGTACAAACGCTTTCGAATGGTCTTTCTGTCTCACTAGCAGTAGTAGTTAAGGAAGCTTGAAAACTGAGAAATGCATTATAGCATTTCTTATGATAAAAAACTGTATCATCGCGAAGAGACGATATATTCACAAGCCTATTATGTAGGATTTTACCACTATCGTCTCCTCTACGTAGTGCGACATTCTTTATTTTCTTCAGCGCTTCTTATGTTCTGTTAATGAATATATTTGCTTGCGATAACGATCTAACTGTTCTCCGCAAATAAAACATAAGTTAGAAAATTCAAAATCACTATTAGAGTTGAATTAGACGACGATGATTCTACTATATCATCAAAGTAATTTTCAAAATTTTCGAAATTATCGAAATTTTTGAAATTTTTGAAATTTTCAATATACTATTGTTTTACTTTGAAAAGTCCTCGAATTTCTTATTCCTTTCATATGCGTGACAAGTGGCCTATTCGTTCACTTATCATAACAAGTACGGTGTGCAACAAGGGGGGAGTGTCTTATTCGCAGACTCGGGTGATGTTTTTGATGTTGAGCAAACTTCAGCCTCGTTAGAAAAAGCCAATTTTCCCCCCTAGTTGCACAATATACTATTATTCACTAGCTGTAAAACTAGCTGTATTCTGAAACTACATGTAATATAATTAATAACAGAATGTGATATTATGCATGAGTAGTAGTATATGTATAAGGGACTGCGGGGTAGTAATACGTTGACAATTGCAACAAACCAATCGCTGAAAATCGATCGATACCGTAACAAGACTTGGAAATAAATGTGTCTCTTGGTAAGGTAATGGCTGCAAAGATTATTTATTTTGTTTTCTAACAGTTTAATAATTAACGTCATTTCAGCAGCTTAACTAGAATAAAATGTGGACCAGACCATCGTCTTATGCCAGTATGCCACTGTTAGATGAAGCATAACAGTAAACGACGTTGTCGGTATCATCGACATGGATAAGTTGAGAAAAACAAAGCAAAACATCAACCTAGAAAGCGATACCCCCAAATAAACGATCCAGTGTCCAAAATGCCTGAAGCTCCGCAGAAACAAGGGGGGTAGCTAAAGTAGCACATGGAATCACAGCGCATAGAGATAAGAACGAGTAGCAGTACGACCGCGAATCTTGCAACAAGCTATTCCTTATAATAAACACTACCTGACGCTACATCTGAAATGATCCAAAATTCATAATTTAAAAGATCAAGATCCTCAATATTAAGGTCAAGCGAAAAAGCATAAAGTCGAGAAAAAATCCGTCCTCGAGCTATTGCCAATAGATGCGCTGCGCTGCGATGCCTGGCCGACAATTGCCGACCCTAGCAGCACGACAGATGACGACTCTCGCCGGAGTGAAGAATTCGGAGAAATGGAAACAAGTACAAATTTTTTAATTAGTGGCTTTGAACAAATATCGGCAGTACCGAAGCATCGGGCTTTCGCAATTTCTTTTCTATCCGTAAGATCAGCGATCAGAGTTATCTTACCGAGAAAATTTTTTAATTTTCGATTTTAAACGACTTTTGGAACACAATCATATCGATACCTCACGATGAGTAGTCTTGTGACACCGCTGATCCGTTCTTATATCGTTGTAAATTATTCTAAAGTGTGAAGCAGTTCTTCGATAACAAATAAAGTTGTTATTGTGAAAATGAGATCGATTTCAAGGCGGAATTCGAAAATGTAACACTTGAAAATAATTCAAAGCTTGCACACCTTTTACTTTATCAAGTGCTACTACTAGTATTATTTACAAGTATATTGTTAATGTTGACTTGTGAATTCGTGAATTATATTATAGTGATTTATAATTGGCCATGTATGTAATATGCATTTATATTGGTTACAGCTGACCGCTACAAATCAAATCATTTTATCTTGAGTAGAAATTTAGTCCGGCTGCCGGACCTAATATCGTCCGGCCCTTACCACAATTGCCGTATCCGGGCCTCAACTGGCGTGTAACCTGGTAAATGTATGGGCCGTATCTGGCCGGGTCCGGCCATACTGCTAGCTGTCGGACTGTACCCGGAACATCGCAGTGAGACTCTGTCAAACCCATGATAGACCGAGCAAACATGTGATTTTTATTGGTGTTCGATATGTATTTTCTCTTACTTCCAATATTCGTAGTTTAACTTAATATACATAATTGAAAATCGCATTGCAAAACTTTGACGAGGTAAAAACTAATTTGAAGACAAACTATGCTTTCGTTTGTTTATAAGATTTGATACACGCAATACGAAATTTACTTTTTACGGCACCGTATCCGCCGGCACAGAAGCCAGCCGTGTTACGTGCCGTAAAATCTGGCGTGTTATTTTTGGTCCCGGGTCGTAATTCGTTTTCTAGACTTCGGATCCGGCCCGGACCGTACCCGGAAGTAGCATTTCTATTTTTTATATTTTTTGAATTTTTGTTTTTTATTCAACGCTTGATCTATATTTGTACTTGAATTTACAAATGCATGATCTGGTAGACTTTGATTCATGCTAATACTAACATACAAAAACTTCTTCCTCGATAGTCTATAAACGATAATTCTGCTCTGTTGAAATTTGTATCCGTTGTTTGATATAAATGTTGGTGGAAAATAAACATCGAGTGAATTGTGAATAAATAGAATTTATTTGTATGAGAGTTCAATCGGGCGAGGCTTTTATAACTTATAAGTTTTAGGCAAGCTCCGGAGACGCCAGTTGCGAATGCAACGTTAACATTCATGAATTAAGTATGAACAAAATTTTTTAATTTTGCGACCGTTTATTATTCACTGAGATTTAGCCTTCAATTATTCATTAGTTTCATTCGCTCAAGCTTATACATCCTAATCTATACAACATTAACGATTTTAACAAGTCAAATACCATTGACATTATCGACGAAAGAATCCTTCTGGAACTTTTCTGATGTTAGCAACAGTTATTGTTGCATCTACATATTTGATACTATTTCAACAAATTGAATAAATTTAACGACCTGTTTATTTACGACTGACAATGCGATTCTAGAAAAACTTTGACCTTACCATCGGCGTGCTGTGCGACTATATATATACCACTTTTACGATACTTTGCGATTAGTGAGAATAATTATATAATTTCGCTTTAGGTACTGGTTTCATATATGCATGTACAGTTACACATACCCTAGTAAGTTAAGAAGAAAGTAAGAAGCACAACTTTCCACTTACAGTCTAAAAGTCATCACAAATGTACATGAATTCTGCGTCGGTGCTCTGTAGCTCTTGAAACTGTGGCACATTTGCAGATTCAATATTCATTTGCTAAGTTTATCAATTATTTTATTTCTCGCCGAAAAATTCTACCTTCGCACCTATAGGTATTTATGCGAGGCAACGACTATTTAAATCGTTTAAAACAAATTAAAAGTAAAATACGCGGATTCAGACCAAACGTTTCCACAAAGGAATCCTACAGGGAAAACGATTTGAAAAAAATTTAAAAGCCGCAGAACCTTTCCATAACCCAATATAGTACACATATGCAGTCTCATCCCATAACGACCACCTGATGGGATTCCCAGCATCCAACTCCTCGAGCAAATTTCCCAACCGACAAATATATCCTTTCCCCTCTCCAACCGATCCCGCCGTCCTACATATATAAAAATCAAGCTGGACACGGAGAGCGCGCGTATTACAATTAGCGCTCCCGCGCGCGGCGTGTCTATACCTATACATACGCGAGTAGTCACGTGGGCTGCACGTGGGCTGCGCCTCTCTCCCTCTCTCTCTCTCTCTCTCTCTCTCTCACTGTATACTCTCGCGACGCAGGTGCGGACAGCTTGCGCGATATATTGTTGTCGGCTCAGTGTCGCGCCGCCGCTCGGCCAGACGCGCGACTTTTCGATCGCGGATCCGTCTTCCTGAGTCCGATAGACAAGCCGTGAGTGCGATGGACAACAAGAAGAGGGTGCAGAAGGAGAACCCGGCCGACGGCGCTAACCCACTCAGTACCTTGTTTCTATGGTGCGTGTGGATTTTCTTCACTCATTCAATTCATGTAAGGGCTCGTCGGAGCTCATCTGCACGCGAGGACTGCTGCATCGCGCACGTAGACGTGAGAAAAGATTAGATTTCGTTACAGTGTACACAGATTTTTCTTTCTT
The DNA here is from genome assembly GCA_016647725.1 of Nasonia giraulti. Classification (NCBI taxonomy): domain Eukaryota; kingdom Metazoa; phylum Arthropoda; class Insecta; order Hymenoptera; family Pteromalidae; genus Nasonia; species Nasonia giraulti. The sequence goes on from QLYP01000039.1 coordinate 75,647, forward strand.
TTTTTTCCAAGACGCGGCAAATTATCCTATCGCTTTTACATCGGTTGCGCTGAACTGTCAGCTATGCAAATGACAAGTGCTGAACGCACCGATATAGAGATATGTGCGTAACGTATACACGGTGGTGTTATTATTATTATTATTATTATTATTACAAAATTAAATTTCTCATACGCGGCGTTTACGACGCGTATATTACATTATTGTCTTGCACTTGCGCTACTGAACTGACGTCTATGTATGCAAATGACAGCTGCCGACGAGAAGAGTTAGATAGTGTCGCGCTTTCCTCTTGAGTAACAAAATCGAAGAAGCAAAAAAATAGTTGTTCCAGGAAGGAATGACTATAACGCTTGGAGCGCATCTCTCGTGTCGCTTGTGCGCAAATCAGGAATTCACATCGAGGAAATTCAAATGTCGCTATTTCGATAGAATGGTAAACGAAGCTACGTTGATTGCACGATTCTCACGTTCGCTGAACGTGTCAAAAAATTGTTTGATTTTGTACGTTGGTTCGGTAAATAATGATCGGCAGTAATCTCATATGTGAAGAGTCTCGGATGAGCGCGGATAACTGAAAACCAATAATAACTCTATATACTGCTGACTTTTAATTCATGACGTCGGTCGATCGTTGATGAGCTTAATTCAGACAAGAGTTTCGCAAAACTATCGATATAGAGGTCCAGTTTTAAAAAAGCGTATACGAAAGGGAAATGATCATACTTTTAGGTACACAAGACATATATTCTGGGAAAGCAACCGAAGAGACCTCACGTTCGACGACATATACGACCCTTTGGAGGCAGATGAATCGGAGCGCCTAGGAAATCAACTAGAGAGGTGAGATCCCTGCGCGTGCTATTATCTAAATTTTCTTACATACAAAACATTTCATCATACCTATTAATTTTAATTGCGCCAACGAGTCCCATTCGATGATTGTTTAATTTCCTTCTAAAATGCCTATAACTTGCGATAAACCCTCGCCTATAGCTTTAAAGATGAATGTATTTAAGATAACAAGAGAGAGAATAATGTAGAATCATTTGCAAATACGACCATAGATTTTGTAGTTTGTTCATGGAAATTTTAATGCTGATAAGAGTTAACGCACGTGTGCGTCACAAATCATGTATTATATTGTAATAGAAAACTGTTTTTAAATGAACATGAACTAGTTATCACATAACTTTTGAAACGGCGTACACTTTTACCATTTGATTGTTATTAAAATTGATGCGTAATTGTTTCGTTAATTGCTTTTATCAAAGCGGATGTGAACGTAATCTATAATACAATATTAATCGATTTCCTGGCGCTTGTCATTGTCCACATCAACACTACACTCGACAATCGATACACACTTGTCTGAATTCAAGTGGTTCTCAGATCGCCAAGATCTGTGCGGATAAAGTTATGTTATTTGCAAAAATAATCAATCGAAAAGACATTTCTCAGTGTATCAGTGAGATATAATTTTGCATGCAATAATAAACGGATTATCAGGGCCATTATATACATTTTGCAATGATTTATACAATTGTAACAGAACGCGTATCACGATGAATCAGATACAACAAGTTGATTTCGTTGGAAGAAAATCCTATATCACGTATAAATAAATGAATACAAATGATTTTACATTGTCTGCAGGCGCGCGTGTGATTGGCACAAGTATTTTTCATTTAAAATTTATCAGACACAGTCGCGAGCAGATAACGTCGGATCAGAATAATGTCCCTTCAATTTTGAATCAGTGGAATCGCGAGTACGGAAGTCGTCGTAGCTGTTGCACGCAGCATATTTACGCACACGACGTACGAAACTCGGGAATTCTCGAGGAGGAAAGTTTCATCCGTTCGAATTTCCAACATTGGATGTTTTTCAAAAGTGTGTAGCGAGAGTCAGTTTGACGTATAAACACGTGACTCACCGACTTATTAAACTTTTCAAACTGAAACAGCTCGTCATTCTCTCGTTATAGTAAAGACCAATAGTTATTTTCTTAATTCGAATTAGCATTCACGGCAATATCATACATCGTACGATGAATTGAAGAAACATTTGGAAATTTCATTAAAAAAAAAACTCCCGCAGAGAATGGAACCGCGAGTTGGAAAAGCGCCGCCAGCTGGAGTACGCCCTGAACAGCGAGGGCAAGAAGATCTTACCAAAGCACGCGAAAGCAAGCCTAAGCAAGGCTCTGGTGCGGATGTTCTTCTGGCAAAACGCTTGGCTGGCCCTCATCCAGATAGTCAATTTCCTCGTGTTCGTAGTGGTCCAGCCCATCTTTCTCGGTTGGGTCATTGACTACTTCAAGGTCGGACAGGATGTGTCGACGGCCGCCAGGGACAAGGCTCTGCTTTACGTCACCTGGATGATCCTGGCCAAGTTGGGAAACGTCGTGATGATCCATCACGGCTACAGAGTCTCCTGGCTCATGGGCATGCGGGCCAGAGTCGCCTGCTGCACGCTTATCTACAGAAAGGTAGGGGCGACCGTTGGTTTTTCTTTTTTGTTTTGAAAAATTTGCATTAATGACCAAGCGATCGCGTATCGAGATTAGAATCCGGTAGAACAATGCTTAGCAATGTGAAGGTTTGCTTAAAACCTTCTATCCGCCTACGCTTTCAAGGATTGTTTTTTTTTTTTCGTGCATATGTAGATCAATCTGTACTGATACGAATAAATAAAAGATCGAGTGAAACAATAAGCACTTTACATACAGGCTAATGTGGGTGTAAAAGTGAAATATAACGAGAACATGGTGTGTCGCAATGATGTCATTTGGAAGCTACACGCGCGGGATAGTCGAGATTTAGAATAACGCTGTGTCAAGCTGGAAACGAACTAGCTGTAAGGGAATATTTTAGATAACGATGAAATTATCATTTCTTGACAGATTAATACAATCGCTTTCGAGATATTCATATCGATCCGTGGAATAGTTGATACGGTTCCGATTTCTCACATTTTTCTAGTGCAAGGTGCATAATATGGACTTTTTTTATGATATCAGTACAGAGCAAGAATGTGCGATTTTTTGCTATAATCGGGGTCAAGCATCAACAGCCCACTACTCCGTGTGCGTTATGTCTAATACATTTATTATTCTCACAAGTGCAACATTTAAATTTGAAACCTCTTCATTCCAAGGCTAAAACATCTTTTTCCTAACAGCTACAGTACAGTACACGTGAAAGGCAACTCGTCAAATTGTAAAATCATTCTTGTGAACACACTGGCGCCGACGTCATTAAATGTATATTACTTGCTCAATCAGCATATATATATATACACACACACACACACATTGCTTTGTTTGGTTTGTATCGCGAACTTAAATAGATATCAGCAGCTGTGCAGCTATTACTCGAATCGCGAGCCGCTAATTAGGCTGATAAATATAAATTAGATGTATATCGAGGCCGATTAGAGACACACGGCACACATGTATACACTTCAGGATGCGATTTCATACGGGAGGCAATCTCCATTGTACTCCATATAAGATAAGACGAGGCTGCAACTCAGGACTGACTCCAACAATATTTGGAGGTCAAACGCATATGGACATATAGCAATAGATCCTGACGTTCGATCCGCCGACGATTGTGCGTACATGTATATAGCATACTGCGAGAGAGCCGGAATCGGAAGAGCTTTCTCGCGCGCGGAATGAAAAAAAAAACGATGATGGATGTAAAGCGAGACGCACGAAACGGCCGCCGGCAAAAAATCGGCACAGACATCAACTGATGATATCACTGCTTCCGCGTGAGAAAAGGCTTAGGGCGAGACGCGTACGTTGCCGTTCACTTTTTGACGAAACACACATTAGACGCGCGCATCACTGATCGGCGCGAAGGTTAAGTTCGTTGTATATTCGACCTTCGCTTTGCGATCTGACATCCACACAAATTGATACAAATCGACGGAATGCTCGTTTCTTCGATGATTACACACTCTTTCGAACCTCCAGTGTATATAATACAGAAGTCGTTACAAGAATGTGTGAAACCGCGCGATGCTATGCACACACTGCGGCGATTATCAAAGGCGCGTTTTTTTCCTCAATCGGAGAAGCATCTGCGCAGATTTCGCTTTATTGATCGCGCATCCTACATTGGATGGCCATCGAAACTCAAATTGTCATTCAATATTATTTTCATTGGGAGAATCGTCCTTGCAATTTTTTCTTCAAAAATTCGATCGATTGAAAGAAAAATGCAATTTCATGGCATAAAGGTAAACGAAAAGCTGTTAGCGGTCAGCTGCTATTTTAAATGCGCAGCCTTCGAAGTCGTCAAAGTTCAGCGATAAAAGCTCCTGCGTACATATCTAGCGGCGAAGCAGCGTCGGGCAATGTGACCGATTCGCAATTAACGTACGATTGAGACAACCGGTTTTCAGCCATATAGCTTTCAAACGCGAGTTTTAATTTCCCAGGAAACTATATGCGTGCTCCGCATGCCGATCTATGAAAAGCTCGATATAAAAATTTGAATTATGTTTGAATAGCTCGAACAAAAATCGAACTCGACCTTCTTTTCAGACACTGCGACTCAACAAATCGGTACTCGATCAGACGGCAGCCGGGCAAGTCGTCAATCTCATGAGCAACGATGTCAGTCGCTTTGACCAGTTTTTCATGTTTTTCAATAACGTCTGGATCACACCCATTCAGGTGAGCTATACATATATGCGTATACGACGTGAGTTTATATAATTATACTCCCGGATTTGCATAGTTTTGCAAGAACCCACGAATGTTCGGAAGCTTTGCAAAGCAAATTCGTTTTTTTGTCGCACAATTATTAAACTAGTTCCATTATCATCGTCGGATGTAGATCATTCTAATCGTCTACGTTATGTGGGACTCGATCGGAGTGCTGCTGATGGTCGGCATCGCTATCCTGGTGGTAATAGCGGTCCCGCTCCAGTCGATCGTCATTTACACAAGCAAGATTCTCAGATCGAAAATCGCCGTTCTGACCGACACGAGGGTCCAGCTGATGAGCGAGCTGGTCGCCGGAATTCAGGTGCGCCGACATTTGACAACAGTTAACTGAATTCATGACGAATGTACATATTATTAATTCGCAAAAATCGTTGATGTTGAAGGTCGTGAAAATGTACGCGTGGGAGAAGCCGTTCGAGAAGATCGTTAACAAGACTCGCCTGGCCGAGATGAAGAAGATCACGGCGACGTCGCACGTGCGCAGCATCTTCCTCAGCTCGATGGTCTACACCGAGCGCACGACCCTCTTTGCCACCCTCGTCCTCTTCGTTCTTATGGGCCATCATCTCACCGCGGATATATCCTTCGTCATGGCTACCTACTTCAACATCCTTCAGCTGTCCATCATCTACATGATGCCCAGCGGGCTCATCGCGGTCGGCGAGGCCTCCGTGTCCATAAAGCGGATCCAGGTGAGACATCTTCTTTTCTTTTCTTTTCGAATCGCGGACTTTGATCATCCTTTTCTTCGATTTCGCCTCTTCAGGAATTCCTGCTCCTGGACGAGATCACGACGTCCAAGGTCGAGGTTCCGAAGATCGCGGAGAGATCGACGAAGGACGAGATCATCCTGACGGAGAAGATCAAGGAGTTTCTGCAGCGCGATGACGCGAGAGCCAATTTGCCGGTGGAGGTAAGCTTCCACCGGGTCTCAGCGAACTGGGTGTCCGGACAACTGCCCCCGACCCTGAACGAGCTGAGCTTCAAGGTCGAGGCGGGCAGTCTCTGCGCCTTGGCCGGGACAGTGGGCTCGGGAAAGTCGGCCATTCTGAATCTCCTGCTGCGCGAATTACCTCTGGGGGCAGGCATCGTGTCGCTGAGGCAGAAACTCGACGAGGAATTCAGTGCCTCGAAGCAGCAGTCTGGCTTTCACATGGACAACGTCAACCTCAAGATCTCCTACGCCAGTCAGGACGCCTGGATGTTTTCGGGCACCGTCAGGGAGAACATCCTTTTCGGACAGGAATTCGACGAGGAGCGGTACAGTGAGGTGCGTTGCCGTCGATGTACATGACACTAAATTTCGAAAGGATCTAATAATCTTTGCCACATCAGGTGACGGAAGCCTGCGCCCTGCGCCGCGACTTTGAGCAGCTGCCCAAGGGCGACCTGACGGTGGTCGGCGAGCGCGGCTCCTCGCTATCCGGGGGCCAACGGGCCCGAGTCAACCTGGCCCGCGCCGTGTACCGACGGGCCGACATCTACCTCCTGGACGATCCTCTGAGCGCCGTCGACCCCAAAGTCGCCAGACATCTGTTTGAGCGCTGCGTCAAGGAGTACCTCAACGGCAAGACGAGGATCCTCGTGACCCACCAGCTCCAGTTCCTCAGGAGGGCCGACTTGATCGTGTTTCTCGAGCGCGTGAGTACTTATAAAACACCTGCTGTATGTATGATGGTCGGCGCCGCATCGTGCCGAATTCACATTCCCGTGTCTATATCCGAGGTTGTTTATAATTCGACGATGAGTTCACTTGTGTGCGTGTGCGCGTGTGTGTGTGCGCGCGCGCGCGCGTGTGTGTAACGATCAATCAAACTAAATTCACAATCTTCTTTTCTCAAACGCGAGTCATCTCTATATTCACTTCTGACGCCACACGCGCAGTCCCACGACGCAGATACGATAAGGTATATTCCTCGAAGAAAGTCCGCCGCTAATTGCCGCTCGTTCCAGCGACAATAACAATAGGGATACTGCATGACCGTATGCATATGCACAGCGCGCAGTATCTCGCGCGTCAGACTGATTCATATACTTACAATTAGTATACAGATCGGCCGAGATGCGGCGACGCGCGTTAAGTCGAAGGAAAACCGATGAGCCGCTGTGGAAGCCGGCGTGACTCGTCGATTATCGCGAATATCGTGTTTATGTAAAAGCCGGTCCACTATCGTCGAGAGTATAAAAGTTTCACGGCCGAATCGATGGAGCCTCTGAGCAAAAAGCGAGACAAAGTGCGAGTAAAAAGTCTGTTCCCACGTGCGCGCGACCTTAGGTGCGGGCAGCCCTGGATTGCGCACCGGAGCATGGACTGCATGTGGAGTACTTTTATGCAACAATGGAGATGCCTATCGCCGCAAATGAATTATACGATTATACTATTACAATCGATCGTATCCGCGGCTCTGAAAAACTCAGTCGTTAAAAATGAACGCCCGCATCAACGCATCATTAATTCTTTCTCGCGCGATCTGCGCGCACAGAGTGGATGGTAATTTTTCATTTTCCTCTGCGGCGCATCTCCTATTTTCAGGACGCGTCGTTCTCCCCAGCGTATGTAATTTCGATCGGAACAATCGCGCAACGATCGGATTAAACTTGCAAATGTTTTTCCTCATAACTATAGACGCGCGTGTGGTATTAACGATTTTTCCTTTACAGGGAAGCGTCAAGTACCACGGCTCGTACGAAAACATCAGGAATCTCAATCCGAAGATCATGGATATACTGAAGAACGACGATGAAAAGCACCCGAAGAACGAGGAGCAGAAAGACGATTCCGATGCCGTCAGCCAACACGGCGACGATTCCTCCGTTAAGTCCTTAGAGGTGAGTGCAGTTCTGATAATTATATTATACGTTTTGAATTTCAAATGAGCTCAACGTGATGATTGTTCCACTCGAATTAGTTGGCTTTTATCGAAAAGTTTCTTACGTTAATACGCGCGGCCATGATTAATTGTCCACTGTGTAAATAAGCTTAATTGGAAAAATACGACAGGATTATCAGCAGTTTAGAAAAATTCTTCTGGCAAAGATTGATGCTTCCTCGGCGTCGCAGTATGGGTTTTCGGCGCTTATTGTCTATGATTAATTCAACTTGCGTGCATCTATTCTCCTCTCGAGCTTGTGATTTTTTTCTGGACATTGACCTTCGACGTGAAGTCGAATTCGAAAAAAACGAACAATAAATATCCGCGACGACTAACAGTATACAACGGGAGCATAAGCGCACGTACTTAGGCGAGCCGCTGCATATGCGTTGGCGAATTATACATGTGCCTTACGTCACGAGCACGGTTCGATCGCTATCTTTATGTCGGCGAGAAATAAATTGCGAGTAAAGGACAATAAACCTTGCCTTATTCCTTTCCAACAGCTGAGCTCAGCCGGATAGATTATATTCCTTTTCTGTTGTACGCGTTGGACGGATATGCCTACTGCTTGCATGAATGATAATGTATGAGCGCGATGCTGACGATGGACCGAGAGCTTGTACTATATGTATCAGGAATTCCGGGGATTGAGCGGAACATCTATATTACGACGCGATTTTCCCGCGCGCTTTATATACTGCGTGCACACATTTGCCGATCCCAACATTCGCACAAACGTTACAGGAAATAGTATGCTGATAAGCAGATAATACACATAAATCTTTGTTGTTAGTGTACGCAACGCTTACTGCTTGGATTTACCCTTCTTGTTATTTTCTTGAATGCATAATCTAATGAAAATGCGCTCATTGCGCTTCATCATCGAAAGATCTCCGAGAGCGAAGCCGAGACCTCGTCGAACTCAGCGGACGAGGAGGATACCCAGCGCAAGTACAGCAACCTCCACCTGTTCAAGACGTACTTCCGAGCCGGTGGTTCCTGCTGCTTGCTCGTCTTCTACGGCCTGGTACTGGTCCTCACTCAATTGGCAACCAGTGGAACCGACTACTGGCTCGGCTATTGGGTCAACATCGAGGACATTCGCATGAGCGCGAAGAACAGAACCGCCGAGAAAATGATCATCAATAAATACGATCCGATCGCCAACGTTTCTGGTTAGTAAATATTGTATACATTTTGTGCATTAAGTAAGGATGCCCCATGGGGCCATTTCTATATGTACAGCGAGGGTGAGAGTACCTTCGGCACTCGGGACTCGGACTCGTGCTTAAGTACTCCTTTTAAAAAGTCATGCGTGCAGAGACCTATTTTTATTTATATACATACCTATGGAGAGAATGGAAAGTGAAGGATTTTGAGTTGGGCGCCGCAATCACCTATAAAATCCAATAACATAATAACATCTCGAAAAAAGATTAAAAAAAAACAGAACGCGTGACGTATGACTCGAAATTCCAAAAATTGTTAAAAATTAAATTTTACAAGATCAAGAGAATTTTAATTTTACGAATATTTTAACAAGTTTCGAAATTTTGTAAATTCTAAAGCACTTTTTGAAAAGTCGATGAATCTGTGTGTAGCTTTCTTAAATCAGCGTAAATAGACTTATTACTTTCATGCGTACCGCGTCTTGAAGAAATTTAGTGTTATCTTAAATCATTTCAAAAGTCCAAAGTTTATATGCAATTTCAAATTTTAAGTGATATTTCTTATCGCATGAAGGAGAAAAGTATATAAAAATATCGTAACCCAAAGAGGGCTTTGGTAAATTATATGCATGATAATAATGTAATATATGAGAAATTCAAAAGGTTGAGGCACGCGTACGCGCCGTGTCAACTTTTTTCTAATTCTATAATGTGTTTAAGCCACTTGCCAACACGCAAAAAGTGCCTTGCTGTTACACTGTTTTCTCGGTCACTTATAATTTAATTTATAGTGAAAATAATGAAAATTTCAGGATTTTTGGTTTAATTGTACCTGCTTTTTGACCAGATCATGCATTCTTAACGATGTTTTTTTTTTCAGAAATTGTATATTCAATTTAATTTTTTTATCGGTAAAAGATGTGTATTCTTTTCGTATAATAATATAGCAAAATATGTAAATTTTTGTAGAATCCCTCATATATATGCAGATATTCGGGTACGCTATTTGAATCGAGAGTAAATCGTTATTCGCTTTGAAGATCGCGAGTCAAACGCAAGGTGCGTATTCGGTCTTGTGCAACACGTGCGACATTATAACACCGAATCCATGGATTCCGATACATACCAGCGACGGTCTCAGAGCGGATTTTCCTTATCCACATCCCTCCCGTTCAGCCTGCCCATACAGGTTTTCCCGCATCGCGTATACGTAATAGCCCTGAACGATTCTCGGACACACGACGCGCGCGATTAAAGGGTCATTGACGAAACGATTTCGAATTGACATCCACATGCTAATGGTCTGCGCGGGTAACATACTTTGAAAAAAATGTTGCAGCATTACAAAAGAAACGCTTTACTGTTTTCTCATGTATTTTCCGTTTCCGAAACAGAGTAGTCAGTATGAGCTCTAATTAAATTAGAAACAGCGCGTACCTATATGTATATCTATGCGCGCCGGGCGTGCGTGATTTACCGCTTGGCTATACGCACGAGAAAGAGAGAATATACATGTCTGTTCATCTAATTAGGCGAGAAAATCTTTACGGAGTTCGACGCGGACATCGACCAAGAAGGACTGCTGTCGACGCTCGACGCCATCTACGTCTATGCCATTATCCTTGTCTTCTGCACGATACTCTGCCTACTCAGGAATTACCTTGTTATCAGAATATGCATGAGAGCCAGTCAACGACTCCACAAGATCATGTTCGCCAATCTCTTGCACGCGACGATGAATTTCTTCAACAAGAATCCCTCGGGTAGGTCCTATATCCTACAACACATTCATTTCGAAGCTGTGACAAAGTTAATTAAACAATACCTTGCCGATCATCGCCAGGTCGCATTCTGAACCGATTTTCCAAGGACACCGGATCGATGGACGAGCTTCTCTCGAAGAACTTCACCGAAGCCATTCAGATCTTCTCTGTGATGATCGGTATCTTGGGTGTGATCGTAGTCATCAACCCCTGGATGCTGATCCTCATCGTCATCATCGTGATCGTATTCTGGATCGGTAAGACCATCTACTTGAACGCTGCTCAGAAGATCAAGAGGCTAGAAACTGCCGGTAAGCAGCGCAAAAAACCTGTTACGTTTAATTCTAATGTCGAATGGGAGATTTATGAAAATTCATTACCTCCAATCCAGCAAAAAGTCCCGTGTTGACGCACGTGAGCGCGTCTCTGAACGGACTGACGACGATCCGAAGCTGCGGTAGACAGATCGAGGGCAGGCTGATCAAGGAGTTCGATCGTTATCAGGACGAACACTCCGGCACCTGCTTCCTCACGATCGTCACCAATGTCGCGTTCGGCTTTTTCTTGGACTTCCTGCTCGTGATCTTCAATGCCTTCATCGCCTACACCTTCGTTTTCTTGAATTCCGGTGAGAAAAATTAATCGCACTGAACGTATAAAGACAGATCCATTCGAACGTGAAGTACGTGTACTAAACCGATCTTTCGCCACAAAACGCAGGGAACATCCTGGGCGGCAACGTGGGTCTGGCTCTGTCCCAAGCTTCGATCCTCACCGGTATGGTTCAGTACGGGTTCCGTCTCTTCGTCGAGGTCATGTCCCAGATGACCTCCGTCGAGAGGATAGTCGAGTACACCCACCTCCCGAAAGAGCATCCCTTGGAATCTCCCAGTCCGTTGCCGGACAACTGGCCGAGGCGCGGCAAGATCGTCCTGAAAGACGTGTCCATGCGCTACGAGGAAAGCCAGCCGTTCGTCTTGAAGGTGCGTTAATAATTATTAGACTACACGCATAGATGTATAGCGCAATAATAGATAGAGGCGGTGCATGCTGATGAATGAAATCAACGGTCATTATCGATCCGCAGGAGCTGAACATAACGATCGAGGCGGGTTGGAAGGTGGGCATAGTCGGGAGAACCGGTGCTGGCAAGTCCTCGATAATAGCAGCCCTGTTCCGACTGACCGGCGACGGGCTCAAAGGCGCGATAAAGATCGATGGTCTCGATACCGGCAGTGTCGGGCTACAGGATCTCAGGACGAGGATCTCCATCATACCGCAGGTTCGTTGATCGTCAGTCATTAAGTATAGAAAAAACGTTACGCGAATCGGTTGCGCAATTTTCCAGCCAATAATGACGCGTTAGCTCAAACAAAATAATAATCTCTGGAGCGAATCGGTGCCAACGAACTATCCGCGTGAAAATAAACACACGTATACCTCTCTGTCTCTTAAAGGAGCCAGTGCTCTTCTCCCAGAGTCTTCGCTATAACCTAGACCCGTTCGGCCAGTACGACGACGCCGTGCTCTGGGAAGCCCTTCGCGAGGTCGAGCTGAACGAGCTGTCGCTGGACCAGCAGGTCGCAGAAAAGGGCAGCAACTTCAGCGTCGGTCAACGCCAGCTGATCTGCCTCGCCCGAGCAATAGTGCGGCAGAACCTGATACTCGTTCTGGACGAGGCCACCGCCAACATCGACACGCAGTGAGTTTTTATATCAAGGGCGACATTTGCATCGGTGTATATACATGGACTTCCTTTTCGCGCTTGTAGTGTATACAATTATACACAACGTATTTCTCTCTGGGGGAATTTTTTGCCCGGGCAAGTGCGTCACAGTTTGGGGATCGGCAGTTATCGGAAATTCCTTGCTCGATTTTTGCTCGCGCGGCGTAATTTATGATGATCTATTCGGCGCTTTTTTTTTTGTCGATGAATATTGTATAGAATATATGAGATCGCGAGGAGAGAAAGACATTTTGAAACTACTGGCGGGTAATTAGATATTGCGCCGTGGTAGTACGTGATACATGTCTCTTCTGACCTCAAAAGCAAACACAGGTAACTCAAACCACTTTTGAGACTGGAAAAGTGGCGATTTTTTGCCCCCGTTAGACGAGAAGTATGCGCGCACGCAGCGGACAATTAAAGCGTAATGTAGCGTTGCAAGCAGTGCGAGGCGGTATCGACGGGAAACAATGTTTCGATGCGTATGATTTTTGTTTTTGAGAGCGTTGGTTTTTTTTAATGCTCTCATTTGAATATCAGACGCACAAACAAGCGTGCGTTGCGTGTTTATAAAGTAGTCATATACGCGATAGCATCATTTTTTTTAACGACAGCATAAACTGTAACTTATCAAAAAGCAGAAACAATGACACACGTGACTCAGTGTATACCCACGAGATTTCATCTTATACAAATCGCAGCCTTGCGCGCGTGTACAAAGGAATTCGTCGGTATGATTTTAATGCGGTCTCACTTGTCATGGTCGTTTAATTGTGATTTTAAAATAGCCGATAGCTATGAAGATCAAGGTCGCATCGTCTATTATCTCTCTGTGTTCACACTTACTTTTCAGGTGCCTGGATTGCGTAGAATATTCATGAGGCGACTCGTAATGACTGATTACAAAAAGTCAATTCTGTACGAATGAGCTTTTAATTGTTACTCCAACACCATGATGGATACGTAATTGATTTTTCAATCGACCGCAAGTCTCGCTCGCGCTTATCGGCTCTTTCAATCGCGAATCCTTGAAACTCACAGACTTGTCCCATTCATCGATTTGAAAAAAAAAATGTACTATTTCTGTTGGTTGGATTAGCAGTCACTTCTGCCTATTGAGAGGCGCTGCATTTTCTCGTTATAAACTGATCAATTTTTATAGCGTGTAATCATGCGCTTGGAGGTTTACTTGTACATTTTTAGAGATAGCGCTAATAGCTGTTTTGCCTTTCGCAAATGCGAGAGTAGCGAAGAATTTCTTCTGACGCGATGTAACAGCCGAAAACTGATGTAAAACTTAGAGTATACATTTAAACGAACAAAGAAATCGTTGAATTCCATTACGCACGTTACGCAATGAACCACTAAAAATATGAAACGAAGCTAATCAACTAAAAATCTAGTCGTCTTTAGAAACGAAAACTCACTACGACACGCAGTTGACCAAAATCAAAAGCGTCAGTAACAGCTTCATCCCGACTCTCTTGCTTCATTCCTTGAATTGAACTATCCGGAATACGAATTAAACTTATCGACAATCGCATTTTGATTCATTTTCCTCCCGCAGTCATTTTTCGACAAAACACCCAAAGACGAATTTTACTTGTGTATAAAATACAACGCGTTCGAAATTTCAACAAAGTCTCATTGCCAAAAGCTGAAATAAATAATAGAACAAATTTTTATTTACAGCACTGACGCAATCATTCAAAATACGATAAGGAAAAGGTTCGCCAAGTGCACCGTGTTAACCGTTGCCCACAGGTTGAACACGATAATCGACAGCGATCGAATCATCGTCATGGATAACGGAACCATTGTGGTAAGAGCTCGTTTACGCTTACTCATTTACAGAAACTGAATTTCGAGGAAGAAACAAAATACACTTTTAGCAATCCTATCTAGCCGCAGTAGCACTATTGCATAACAAAGTATTGATACTTCCGAATAACATGCATGCAATCGTCTAAGAACAATCAGACTGATAATTTTGACGACAAATTTTATTTTACACGTTATACAGCGCTGATTTAAAAAAAAAACAAATATCTTTCACTTTACATTTTTATAATTCAATCAAACTAAAGTCATTTTCTTCCTATGATTTAGGAATTTGGCTGCCCGCACGAGCTTCTGCGCAAGAAAACAAACGGACACTTCGCAAAAATGGTGAGCCAGACCGGCAAGGCCATGTCCCGAAAGCTGGAAAAGCTCGCGGAGCAAGCTTGTCTACGAAATACGCAACAGCTCAGTCTCGACATCTCCGACGGCTCGGGCGACAGCGCCGAGACGGTCGAAGTTCCGTCGGACGAGAGCTACGATATTCGGCTGTAGAAACATTAGAAAAATCCACGCTTTATATATATATATATATATATATATATATATATATATATATATATAT
>QLYP01000039.1:90338-101534 GCA_016647725.1 Nasonia giraulti
ATATATATATATATATATATATATATATATATATATATATATATATACACACACACACACACACACAAAATACTTTTTCGCAATCGACAAAAAAAAGAAATAAAAAAACTGTCAGACATCGTCGAGAACTAAAAGAATCTTTAGAATCGTAAAAAGACTGTACATAATTAAGTTACATAACTTTAAACTTAAAACTCTTACATTGTATTTTAGTTTTGTAAGATTTTAGTCAATTATTATCTAAATAGAAAAATGTGTTTTACAAGAATAATTTATTGTAGAAAATTATCTTTCACATTATCATTAATCATCCAGCTGATTCGAGAACTGCTCGACGGTGCTCTGGGTCACAAATACCTGCGGCTTGGACGAAACGTTCGACTGGAAAGATAAATAAAACAATTAGTCTTGAAGGCTGAAGGTTCTCGAAGAAGAGTATAAGCTATTTTTACTTTTGTAAATTGTCGACCAAATCCGTCATCATTATCACGTTCACCTTAGTCTGTAAGGCTTTCAAGAGAAAAATGTCGTATCAAAAGTACCGATTCTTATTTTTGCGTTAGATATGTACGATCAACTATGTACTTAAGAATATTTGTGAATAAAAAGTTATTTTAAAAAATAGCTTTTATTTCTCACCTGTGTTACTGTGGTTTGTGCGTGGCTAGCGTTGGGCATACAGACAACAACGAGCTTCGTAGCTTGGGGCGTCTTTTGCTGTACCTGTACCTGCTGAACTTGTTGCTGTACTTGCTGTACCTGCTGAACTTGTTGCTGTACTTGCTGTACCTGCTGAACTTGTTGCTGTACTTGCTGAACCTGCTGAACTTGTTGCTGTACTTGCTGTACCTGCTGAACTTGTTGCTGTATTTGCTGTATCTGCTGAACTTGCTGCTGTACTTGCTGTACCTGCTGAACGTGCTGATGTACTTGCTGTACCTGCTGAGCTTGCTGTTGCACTGGCTGAACTTGCTGCACCTGCTGTACTTGTACTTGCTGTACCTGTTGTACTTGGACCTGAGGCTGAGCCGTTGGCGTCTGGGCCCTTTGGGACTGCAAAATCACGAACTTCTGGCCGCCGCTCGTCATTGTATTACCGGTGCTTCTACCGGCTCCTAGAACGACTACAAGCAGCTTTTATCATTAAAGTTGCATTACTTCACCCAATGGAAAAACTGCAAATTATTATAGAGGTGATCGTACCCGTTTGTGATATTGACTTGCCACTGCTTATCACGCTTTGTTGACTTGTATTATTTATGCCAACAGTGGTGGCTGGGGTTGTGGCTGTAGGCTGCGTGCGAGCCTTTGCCACTGCTGTACACAATGCTGGACCTATGTAGCCGTATTCCTGCTTGTAATCCTCCACGAAATCCGGCGGC
The DNA here is from genome assembly GCA_016647725.1 of Nasonia giraulti. Classification (NCBI taxonomy): domain Eukaryota; kingdom Metazoa; phylum Arthropoda; class Insecta; order Hymenoptera; family Pteromalidae; genus Nasonia; species Nasonia giraulti. The sequence goes on from QLYP01000039.1 coordinate 91,721, forward strand.
GACCGAATCGTTTTCAATACGGGAGCAACAGATTTCTAGAAGAATAATCTATTTAAAAACTGAACTATTCAGTAAAATTGTATACGATACTTGTGAACTAAGCAGCCCATTAGTGCACGGCGTTTTATCACCCTTGCTGTGCTTGGGTGCTAATACACGCCGTGCAATAATCGGCTACTTAGGTCACACGTATCGTAATATACTAATTACATTCGACAAATTGCTCACCACTAATAAAGTTTTGATATGCCCAGCAGCATTTTTATCTACATTAGAAGAATTTGGTCCTTCGAAGCACGTCTCTATGCGGTCTGAGATCATCTTAATCTTAGGAATAACTAGCGCCTTTATCACTTCTGGTCCTAAATCGCAGAGACCGTAAATTGCACCATATAATGAAGCCAATGGAGTCTGCAAAAATAATAAAAGCGTGTTATTCGGCGAATTATTTAATATTCCTTTAATCATCGGTTAACTTACTTGATTGTTATTAGCTAATGCTTGGCTGAATATTCGCGTAATCCTAGTTTGAATGTTATTCGTTGTTGTGTTGAAATTCTTACAGATTTGTCCTATAAGGCGCGCAGCAAAATCTCGTAAAGCCCAGTGGTTATCCATCTCAGGTCGTGCACATAATTGCTTTGAGACAATGCACGTTATAACAGATGGTATGAGTTCATGTAACTGAAACGTAAAATTTATTCTATAAAATACCTGCATTTAATTTGAAACCACTTTTTAGGCAAGACCGCGACGGAAGTGCCTTATAGTTTTGTCATCGAAAAATGTGTGAGATGCGATATCTCACGCAATTTTCGACCGATCGGGCTGAAAATTTGGGAGTAGTCGCCTCTTGCACAAACCTAAAAACTAATTTTTAGGTACGACCACGACACGGAAGTGCCTTATAGTTTTGTCATCGAAAAATGTGTGAGATGCGATGTCGTTTTTTAAAAATGCGGGCACAATTAGTTCAATTTTTGCGTGTTTTTGCATAAAAATTTTGGTGTTACACGATTATCTCTAAGAGACATTTATCAATCGGGCTAAAAATTTGTGTGAGAACTCCTCTCGTAATAGTAAGGTGCCAAATTTATTTTGGGCTCGATCCTGCATGTTTACGCAGAATGCGGTCACATCCAAAAATCGCTAAAAATGGTTTTTTGGATGTAATTCGAATTCTATGCATTCTACAAAAAAAAAAGTTATATAGAAAAGTTGTAAAAGATCTCGAAGAAATACAACTTTTTCCTATTTACACTTAAGGGTGAAAATGCTTTTAATTCGAGTTAAGAGGCCAAAATCGATTTTTTTATAGCAAGAAACCAGTATTTATCATAAAACTTTGAGGCTATACATTATACATAAAAATCTTAAATGTAAAAGTTGTAGATATTTTAAAAACACGAAGCGCGAGCATCGGTGGATCGGGCGAACGCGAAGCGTGCGATGCAAGGCGGTAAGCCACCGAGGCCGTAAGACCGCGTGTGGCGCGCTAGTTAAATCTGAAAAACTTACATATTTTTCTAAATAAAGACTTGGATTATCAAGCAGCGCTTTCACCATCCGCATAAGGTAAATTAGAATAGCGAGATTGTTCTGAACAACATTGATCCTCACACCTTCAGCTATAAATGTACACATGCGAGCTAGCATTTCATGCAGTCCTGGATCTGCAGAAAGAGATTGGAATGCTTCCACTCTTTTAGCTTCATCAGATCCAACACAAGCCTCCGTAATTTCTTTGTAATATAATTGCTGCTCCACACTTAACTCATGAGTTGCTAATTGCTTTACATGTACAGTCTCAACGTTACGTAGTTTGTGACTCTTGTGACCTGGCTTGCCTAGATTAGAATTGCTGTTTCTATTACTTATTGGATCTACACTTTCTAGTTTTTGTACCTCTATAAAGTAAAAAAAAAAAAAATAATAAAAGACAATGATTAATACAATAAATGACAATTTTGGAATGTTTTTCTTAAATAGTTCAAGTTATCATGAAGTACCTTTAGATACTGGAGGTGGATTTTCTGGAATCGTTGGCTGTATACCATCAATACATAACCAATGTGAGCGCAAATTAGTTTCCAATGGCAGTTTAGGCCAATTTGGGCCACCAGCCATGGAAATTATTTCATTAAGATCAATTTCCTTTTCTTCCGTAAAATGCAATTCCCTACCACCACCAGAAGCGAAACGAAATGGAATGTGATCTTTGGCAAAGAAACCATAAGTAGGTTCGATATTTTTTGCTTTTAGAGCATGATCTATATCGTGTGTTGTTAGTTTCTGTCGCCGGCCTTGTCTCATAAACTTTGTTGCATCCTGCAAAGTATATTATACATATTATAATTAACAGTCATTAGCACATCTCTCAATTGTTTGAAATAAACAAATGTAAAACCAGTAACCTGGATTATCTCCTTCAACCTGTAACTAACATCCTCAGCTAAATCTTTTGCAGCTTCATCAGGCAAATTTCCTACGCCGATGCTTTCTGCAATAACTTTCATAGACTCTGTGGACAATGTTGTCCCATACATAGGCTCCACATCACTCATCTCTGCTTGTTTTTATGAGAATTTAGCAGTGAAATGTGCTTTACCTCCTCCAACAAGTACATACTTACACCTGTAATGGCAATATCTATAGTCAATGATTGTTACAAAAAATATGGGCAAATTTATAATAAATACAAAATAATACGTATTTTTCTAACCTCTTCTTTAGTATTTTGTATATATGGTTTCGAGTTCAGTTACACTCTTACACTGCAAGTAATTTCAAATATCATGAATAAATGTTAGCCTGAATCTAAGAAAAAAAAAAATATATATATATATATATTACGCATACTTACAACGAAATAAACCAGAAACTCAAATAAATAACCATTATTTTTAATAGAAAACTTTACTCTAAGTAAACGAAAACGATAAACAAGCAGAGCAAGCCCGCGCTATTAGGTTGCTATATATATATCTAAGCAGTAGCACACCTAGCGGTGAGTCCCGAAAACGTTGAATATCATATATACATATATAGATATAGAATGATCGCAGTTTATCATGTCCGCTCTCGCCCTCTCGACTGTCGTTAACTATCGTTGCTATACTTGCTCGATCGCTCGTTATCATCATTCAGATAATCAGATTTGGTTTCGGATTCACGTTCGGCTCAGAGATACCTCAGAGTGAGCGCAGCCGTTTTTACGTTATGCAAAAATGTAGGGATGTTGTGTATTATGGCCTAGGCTACGTAATATATATCTTCGACGCGATTTAAGAAATGCGCGCGGCTAAAAACAAACTTATAAACAACGTTAGAAATTAAGACCGTCACGAAACCGTCGGTAAGCAGAAATTATATTTTCATAATAAACATAGGATTCTTAATTGTTGATAAGCAAAGTTAATTTTATTATAAAAATAATTTATTATTGAATTATCATATATTATTAACTTATAACAATAAAAGATGAAATGTAAACATATTTCCAGACACACAAATCCATTATTTCATGCTTCTTAAATTACTTAGTCTCATAGAATTAATTTTAAATTAGTCGACGGCTGTTCAGAACAGATTGCCATAAATTGCAAATCTTCAAAACTCAGGTAATAAAGTACTTTCTGAATCAAAAGATCTGATAAATTGAAATACTTCCACAAGAAGTTCAAAGATTCTTCGACTATTTCAGACATATGTCTTCTCTGCAGACCTTTGTAGAATCTGTCTCTTAGCATTAAACAGTATATTGGAAATTGCATTTTATATTCATTAGATTTGAATAGTTTCACCGCATTCTGACTTCTTGCATATCTTCCTAATTCCCTATCGCATTCAGTCAGAATATTGAAGAAAGTTATTTTATAACATATTTTATATTCTTTCATTTTTCCTATCTCTACCAGACAGTTGCTGTAGAATTTGTTTAACTTTTCATTACTTTTTAATAGCCTCAAATTCTCTTTAGATATTTGTTTCATATCCACTTTTGCTAGATACATTGTGAGAACTTCAGATATCCAATCATCTATTCTAATGGCAAGGGATAATGGACTTTTTTCTTTATCATCTTTTGCATTTATATCTGCCTCGTATTCTAAAAGAATGTGAATCATATGTATGTCTTCTATTTCTACAGCTCCATGAAGTGCAGTTCTACCATCATTCCTCTTGTCATTTACATCTGCTCCTTTTTTCAAAAGGAACTCAACGATACGATTATTCTTGGATTTAACAGCACAGTATAATGGACTTTCTCCATAATTATTTTTACCATTCACATTGGCTCCATGCTCCAAAAGCAATTTGACCATTACTTTATTTCTGGCAATCACAGCTGTATGCAGTACAGTCTGTCCAGTATCTGTTACACTACAAAAGAATATATTTTAGTATATTTAGAAGTCGTAATAATGTAAAGGTGAATCAGAAAATATTTGTCATTTACCTATTAACGTTAACGCCTTTTGCCAATAATAATTTTGCTATCCTCTTATATTTCTGTACCACTTCTTTGGTGCTGCCTTGCAAATTTTTTTGAGCCACTAAGTGAAGAGGATTTTTACCACTCTCCTCTCTTGCATAAACATTAGCTTCGTTATTCAATAAAAGTATAATACTGTCTTCTTTGCCATGATCTACAGCTGTATGAAGCGCAGAGTAGCGATCTTTTCTGACATCATCCACAACAGCTCCTCTCTCCAGCAAAAGTTTTGCAATACTCAAGTTATTACGTTCGACTGCAAAGTGCAATGGACTGCTCCCAATTTTGTCTTTGGCCAAGATATCTGCCCCTCTGTCCAACAGTAATCTCACTATGTCAATATTATTGGAGATGACTGCAAAGTGCAGTGGGCTCATATTAGAACTATCTTTTGCATTGATTTTAGCACCATTGTCCAAGAGTATTTTAATTGTTCTTTCCTTCTTTGCAAAAACTGCAATGAAAAGTGCCGTTTGTTCCATATTGTCGCATTCATCAATGCAAGCTCCATTTCTCAAAAGCAATTTGGTAATCTTCTCAAATCTTTCGACTATCTTTTTTCCATAAAAGTATACATCCTTTCCAACAACTAAGTGAAGAGGAGTTCTGCCATCTTTGTCCTTTGAGTTAACACCTGCACCTTTGCTCAAGAGCAGGCGTATATTTTCTTCTCTGCCCCATTCTACAGCTATGTGCAGGGCAGTGCGTCCACTCTCTGTTTTGTCATTAACAAGAGCTCCTTTGTTCAACAGCAATTTTACCACATCTATGTTGTCATTCTTAACAGCCAAGTGCAACAGAGTATTTCCATTTTCGTCTTTTGAATTAATGTTTGCTCCATTTTCCAGTAGATGTCTAATTGATGATAGAGTAATCGTTGATGTGACACGGGAAAGTTGCATATCACAATTGAATTTGTTGATGAGTCTCTCCTCTTTTTGAGTCATGTATGCAGCAGTTTATAAGAAGGTATGTTGGTAATTATTTAGTATTGTCTAAATTTTATCATATTAACCTGAAAAAGCAATATTCAGTTCTACAATTTATTCTGTAAAGAAGATAAAGAGCTATAGCTAGTTTATATATTTACATTTTATTCTTAGCGGACGTTATTATACTCCTGTATAAAAGAAAACATTCAGTGCTCTGGAAATATGAAACAAAAATTATAAGGTTATAGTCAGGCATTAGCTAACCTACGTGTATATTCTTTTGTTACTTTTATATATATATATATATATATATATATATATATATATATATATATTAGTAAAGAGCTTGGTTTGCTTTAAAAGATAATAAGTGCATTTATGAATATTGATCACAAATTCAGAATGAATCAATAAAAAAAATTAGGCACTCGAAAAAATCGAGCATCAACAACAATGAGAGGTAGCCAATAGATAAACATCGACAAAAGTTTATACCTCAAATCAAACTACTCACATTCAATCTTAAATTGTTTCAAAGCAGAGTTTGTTGTATTTTCTCCTTTCACCAACGTTATTACCTCTCCTCTATTACTTTGCTCCAAAAATATTACTATAGGACATGACTGGTTGCACTTATATATACGCATTACAGCTGGCTGATAGACTGCATAATACTTATATATATACCTATATATATATACATATATACACATATATACTTATAAGGTATATAGACATGCAGACACTCGAAGTTACGCTAGAATAACTAAAACAAAAATAGACGAGGCGCGATCAACTTCAAATTAATGCCGCTGCGCGCATCAAATTCCACTATATGTTAGTGCATACTTTAGCGATAAATTAATAAATCAATTCCATATATAGTTAGATTACGTTAATTATTGGCTCGCTCCGAGATGTCGTATTTTCTCATTTACATGGAATTCAATCTAATTGAAAAATATAAAGGTAAATAAAACCTTGAAACAATAAACCAGTGCTCATACATTAAATTCAGGATTAATGGTACCATTGCGTCATTTCCATATATATATATATATATATATATATATAAGTGTCAATCTATAAACGTGTATAACGGACTTTCTGCCTCTTTAAATTTGGCGGCATCGACCATCGACCCCGGCACGTACTTATATACCTATATATAACAACTCGCGCCGCTCGCGCCGACTGCTCGCGCGCTCCAAAAAATACTGCGACGACGCGAGAGCTGAACCCAACCCTCCTATACTCTCAATATATAGGTAGTCTGCATCTGCCGGCGTAGCTTCTCGAATCTCTCGATACAAGCTAACAAGCGCAAAACGGACAAGACGCGGCGTGGTTGTTGGCTGTGCAACACAGCAGCAGGCCGGTAGATATACCTATATATATATATATATATACGTACGGCACGTGAAGCTGGACATGTCGCGGATGAGCTAAGCTTATCGTCGCTGGAGGTACGTAAGAGCACGTTGCCCGGCTGATTTGTTGTGAATTGCGTTAACGATCGTTTTTTAGGTAAATTTACGAGGTGAATCTCTCTCTTGCATTCGGGTTCGACTTAGTACCGGCTTGATATTTTCATCGGGATCATGAGCGACGAGGAGTTACCGTCCGGCTGGGAGAAACGCCTGAGCCGCTCAACTGGTGAGTGTATTAGAGCGATTTTTGTTTTTGGAAGAGTCCGTGTACTTTAACAGTGTGTCAATATGGTGTTATATCTCCAGGTCAGCACTACTATTTGAATGTTTATACCAAGGAGAGTCAGTGGGACAGGCCAGACAAGCCAGCTGATCCTGCTGGAAATGGCAAAACCGAGGGACCCGACGAGGTTCAATGTTCGCACATCCTTGTCAAGCACTCCGGCTCTCGCCGTCCGTCATCCTGGCGGGAGTCCACTATCACCAGGTCTAAGGCTGAGGCGCTAGAGCTAGTTAAGGGTTAGTTTTGTTTATTTTTCTTTTCTGCAGTGCAGCTCGATCGAGCTCTTGCGAACTATTCACTAATAGGAATGCCTCTATCGAACAGAGTACAGGGAACAAATTGTGTCCGGTGAAGCAAGCTTTGGCTCCTTGGCATCCAAATACAGTGACTGCAGTTCAGCCAAGCGTAATGGCGACTTGGGTCCATTTGGTCGTGGGGCTATGCAGAAACCTTTCGAGGAGGCTGCCTTTGCCCTAAAAGTGGGACAAATTTCTCAGCCCATCGACACTGACAGCGGAGTCCACATTATACAACGGACAGCTTAAGACTGCAATCAAATTCTCGATTTCGCACTTGATAATAATCATCAATTTATAATGAAATAATTGTATATGAGTAAAAATCAATGTCGGCTGCATGTGAGTAGCATAATTTTCAAGTAATGAACTTTGTTTGCGGAAATCTTCCATTAGTTATCGTCATTCCACTGACTTATTCACAAACTCGTCTTAAATCTAATTTACAATTATACATAGCAATAGCAATAAATTACTTAATTCCAATTTTAATCAACCACGCAGATATCGTTACAATGTTTCCCTACAATTCATTTTGGCAAGGCGGATTCTCGCAAGACAGATAGCGAAGCAGCAGTTGCTTGTAAGCGTTGGCGTCGACGGACATGACGATGTCGGTGTTCTTCAGTTTCTTCGTCAGATCGTAGTAATCCACCAACAAAGTGCCTCTCGCCTGGCCGTCGAACACGGGCTGAACATTGAAGGCATCGATTTTGGTGATTATATCCGGTTTGATGAGAATGACCGAAACCATCGCATCGGGACGGTTCCAGGTTTCCTTTTCCTTTGACAGACTAACGGTATCGATGGCGTTCAAAAAGTCCACGTAAGATGTTTTAGACGCCCCGAGAACGTTTATCCGCCAATCCTGCAGTGTGAGGAATCGAAGAATCAAATAGGTAATTTTCGCTTGCGTTAAACAAAAAATTTTAACTAAATAAATTTGCTGCTGCAGGATGAACGCATACGCACTTTCGCGATCGGGGTGTCGGCAGTAGTTTCCCACGGAACGAGGACGATCTGCTTCTCCTTTTGTATCGAGTCGAAGAAAATGGCATCGCTCTCGGGATCGGCTGCCATGTTAAACTCGGCGTTAGGAGCCTTGTTACCGACTCCGTGGACACTGCCACCCATGACGTAGAACTTGTTTATGTACGACGAAAAATCGTTGTCCAAAGAGATGGCTAGGGCCAGATTCGTCAACGGTCCCAAAGCTACTATGCTCACATTTCCTTGAAAGAAAATGAAATCATCGTCGATTATTTTTATTATTTCTCTTGTCGATCATTTGGTGCGTACCTCTATTGGCCTTCGCCAAGTCGATCAAAGCTTCGGGCGCGCGTTTCGACCTGTCAATCTGAGCTGTGATCGGGAGCGAGAAAACGGCATCGCCGAGTCCGTCTTGACCGTAGAAGTTATCGGTCTCGAACTTTTCAATTAGACTCTTCTTCGATCCGGCAAAAATGGGAATCTGTGAAACAATAAAATGCAGATTATTCAAAATAATCGACGAGATGCGACAAAACGGTTTGTAAGTAGAAAGCCAATCGCGCGCAGCATTGTATTACGTCAGATCTTTTTGCGACGGTCAGCGTTTTGCGGATGTTCAACTCGGCGTTTTTTTCGTTTGTGTTTCCGTAAGAGCAGGTGATTCCGATAACTTCGTAGCTGGGAACCGATGGATCGTTGGCGGCCAGGGCTCTGAGGAGTAACAGAATCGCTACCGCATCGTCGGCTCCGGCGTCGGTGTCGATGATCAGCTTTTCCGATGCACTATAGAATTTATACGAGAGTTTTTGCGGATATTGTTGTTGCTGCAGTTTGTTTGCGAATTCAACATTGCGTATATGTTGGAAGAATTAAAGTAATTGCCGCAATTAACATTAAACGGCAGCGAAAGAGGCGCGCAAGGCTATTGGTTTAGACAATTTTAGATATAAAAATTCAGTATACTTATTCTAAATATTTTATAATATTCAGCAAGAGTAAAAAGCAATAGGCCCGTAACGCTGTAAGTATATAATTTTTACAGTTACTTTTATGTGCGCGAACTATATTATATATGGAAATTTAAACAATATTATAAAGATGCACTTAGCATTACAAACAAAAAGAAATGATTGATTTTCTTTTTGTTTCGTAGCTCTATGAAAAAATACGATTGATTACATCAAGTTAGTAAAAATCAGATTTACATTTATATAAAAGTATATAGAATTAATAATATTTACCAAAGGCCAAAAAATAATGCCGACAGGCAAACGAAAACGACTGGGGTAAACATTTTTTGCGCCTTTTACTTATTTTGTAAGTAGTAATTGTAGAACAAAACGTACACCGAGTAAATTATAAGGAAAAACGTCTATATATATATATAT